>VUQG01043520.1:0-39731 GCA_015106755.1 Etia nguti
GAAGACAGAGGAAATGCGCTGTGAGAAATTAGTTTCACTCTTAAAGGGATATCTGCAAGCCTAACAGATGAAACTAGCAGTGCAGCAATCAGCCCACAGCCCTATCAGCAAAATCAGCCTGAGACTAGCAGCTCCTTCTACTAGGACTAATGCAGCAGAACTCACAGATTCTCCACTCTCCCCCCTACACTCCTTCTGACACACTTTCCTCTTTGACCTTGGGATATGCCTGACGAGCTAGATTCTATGCCTATGTACTCACTAGGAATCCACACACACTTTCTCTCTTCCTTCCTCTTGTCAAAGCCACAGGGTTTATAGAATCCATTTAATCCATACCAACAACCCTTTTTCCACTGCAGAGCTCTTTGTCTTGCGTGTACTATGGTCGAGCAGCAAGAGTGTTTTACCCTCTCTGCTGGCCCCAGACTCCTGGAGAGTGACTCTATAGCAGTCCGAGTTATTCTACAGGGCTGCTATATAGGTGCAGAAATAGGAAATCAATAAAAGGCTCCCATGAATCAGCACTCTTGGCTGGTTCTGCTTGGCCAGTGTGCAACAGTCCTTGCCGCCCCACCTTTTCATTGTCTCGCCTTCTTCTTTCAATCCAGTGTCTGGCCCTGAATTGAAAGATCCAACAATACAGATGGGCCTATTGAATTCACAAAACATTTATTTTCCTGAACCGTGTTTGTCTAAGATGCTCAGGGTAATGGTTTAGCTGCTCGCAGCCCTTTCTGGGCAAATGAGAGCTGAGGAGAGGTTTACCTGTGTTTAATGGTTATTCATCAAGCTACATTACAGTACTTTATTCTGCTGTGAGAGAGAAAAGAAGAAAAGAGGCTGATCAGTGATAACCTGTGAGGTGGAATGCTACCATCTAGTGGCCATATTCATTTTTTTATCCTCTAAGGCCTATTTATGCCCACATTTAGTAAGATGCAGACATATTTATCCAAAATGTCTTTCTAATAGAATCCCGACTGCCTTCCTTTTTCTTAACACTGTTTGTTCATTTAAATCAAATTTCCAGAAAAGGAAGTTTGATGCAACACCTTGCTGTTTCAGGGACATCGTTGACTGTACCGAGGACTATTTCTTGTTATGTTTTTGTACGCTATTCTTGTCTGGTAAATGAGCAATCCAAGAATGTCTGAACGCATTGTTGCCGTTAATTATCCTCAGCTTTACCGAGCATCAGCACTGTTTGAGACCATCCGCCACGAAGCCCAACACAGCACAGATTACAAGCTTTCTCTGTTTGACCTGCAAACGTCCTGCTACCAGGCTCTCCAAAGGGTCCTTGTCAGCCTTGGTACGTGAACACACTTTACTTACACTCTCACTACTGCACGCTGTTATCACTTGTTTCTGCGTTTGCCTCTGTGTGCACCTGAACAATTTTATACTTTATCCGCTAATCAAAGCTGACCTCTGAACTCCGCAGGCCACCACGACGAGGCCCTGGCAGTGGCAGAGAGGGGTCGTACAAGAGCCTTTGCTGATCTCTTGGTGGAGAGGCAGACGGGCCAGCAGGAGTCGGATCCATACACACCGGTAACAGTGGAGCACATTTTGGATACCGTGAACAGCCAGAGGGCTTTGGTGCTTTATTTTTCTATGGCTGCTGGTTACCTGTACAGCTGGCTGCTGGCTCCAGGAGCAGGTAGGTTTGGACTCTAGCTGAAAACTTTTTAATGAGGTGCTGAAATCCTATCATGTCTGTCTGACTTCTGCTCCCACTGCTCTCCTGAATCTTTTTGTTTTACTTTGTTCTTTTATTCAAAACATTTAAGTGTGTGTACTTCCAATGCTATATTTTTTTTACTTTAATAACCTGAAATGTGCCAAAAAGCACAGAAAATGACGATAAAAAAAATGACTTAGAAATTTTAAAGTGGCACGATTTGTACAAAGGCAATCAATAATATGAAATGATTCTGTCTGTACAGAAGCTACTTGGTTTAAAGCAAAAGCAGCCCCACACTCACGCTTGCTTGTTCAAATCAAAGCAGATAAAAGGCCCAGAGGCTAGAGGCTTGTTTTGCACTGCAGGGGTAGGAAGGCCAGCTTTAACACTGAGCGACAGTGCCACCTGCCACTCCACTGCTAGGATTTGCCCCCCTGCCTCGCTTTTCACCCCCAGAAGTCATCTGCCTGTGAACCATGCTAATTGATTTTGTCACAGATAACAACACAGCCAAAACACCAGTGGCATCATCTTCACACGTGTCAACAGCAAAACACTTTGCTTTACAACAAGTTTTCTCTGCTTTTGTGTCTCATGTTTGCTTTTGTTTTCATCCATTTTCTTGATATCGCTTTCTCCTGGCACTTCTTTATACACTCCTAAATCTTTCTCTCTTTTGTTTACACACCGAGTAGTGCTGACTGTAGTGCAGCCCCCTTTTGTTTGCCTTGTAAAATTCCGGTTGTACAAAGAAAAAAAGGCGAATAAGCTATGGTGCATGTCGCCCGACTGCTGTGGCTGCCCTACTGCTGGCTTTGCTTTGACTCTCATGTGAAGAGAGGAAATGAGAGCTGTGACCCGTGTTCCAAGGCACAAGAGCCTGAACATTTGATCAAATCCAGCTCCCAGGCAACCAGATGAACTTGACCTCCAACCACTAGTCATAAGGAGAGGAGGAACACTACAGGGACCGGAGCGCATCTTCAAAGCATTGAATATTGCCCCAGGCTAAGAGGGAGCCACTTGCTCACTAATCGCCTGTCTGTCACTTCCTGGCATTCCCTGGCATCCAGCTGGTACACAAACATGTCCAGCTCTAAAGAGTCTGCAGTCAATAAATAGGGCTCCTGATGTCATGCTGTAATTACTCCACTATGTAACATTTTGGCCCGAATGTGGATGCACGTGCATATTCACCGGAATCCCTTTTCCCGTCTATTTAAACACATTTAATACAAAATGGTGAAACACAGCACTGACACACCCACAAACCAGACACACACAAACAGCCCGTACTCGCCCGATGTGCTCTTCCCCACCTGCTTGAAACTTAGCCGAGCTCTTGCGGCAGGCACCAGATGGCACAGGCAGCCTACTCTTATCTTTTATTGAACAATATTTGTTTTATTCATTTTGCTCCACAGATGCACTGCTGCACATGGCCTCACTCACAGCTCTCAGTTGAAATAATCCAATATTGCCACCGTCGAGAGCGAGTAATAGGAACATATTAAAAAAAAAAGGAAAGAGAGAGAGAGTGGAAAATAGTCGCTTTGATTTTTTTTGTCATTACACTTCATAACCACCTGAAAGCAGCCAGTCACATTTGCCCTCCCCCCTCTCTTTCTCTCTCTCACTCTCTCCACAGGCATCCTGAAGTTTCATGAGGTGTACCTGGGCGAGGGCGTAGCCGAAGGGGGGTCGGAGTTCCAAGAGGGAGGTGTCGGCGGTGTGGTCAGTGGCTCTTCATTGGAGCAGCACATCGCCAGTGCCCGTGAGGCTCTGGGGGTAGAGTCTTATTACAGCAGGTGAGGTGTAACAATGAAATGAAAACTCTATTTAGTTAGCTCATTATCTGTGTCACTTCCTTTTCCCTCTTTAATCAGTCACTTTGTTGATTATGCCTCAGCATACACTCGTTTCACATGTATTTGTTTTAGTTTCCTTTACATAGAGTCACATTTTTGGTAGGTTAAGTAAATGAATTGCACAAAGTTGATTTACCAAGTCGACATACTGCAAATTGTGTTGCATGTAATGCTGGAAAAAAAGCATGTCTTATTTTGCACCCGATGTTGTAGAGATAGTTGCCGCTAGCAGTCTTCATTTATTTGTAATGAGAGAGAGAGAAGTTATCAGAACAAGTGCATAATTGGCACGGGTGGATGGCTCAAAGCTGTGAGTCCAGTGCCAAAACTTTGGCTCTGTCCCATAGCTCTACATTCAGTCCTCATCCTGCATGTTGTCCTCAATAATACTGGTATTATTAGACTAAACTGAGCTTAACGTAAAGTGTTAGATGGAGGAGGAGAATTCAGGTACAAGATTCATGCAAGGGTGTGTCTTCTTTTATATGCAGCTACACTAATTTTTGCACTAAGCTGATGGGGTTTGCAGTGTTTCAGGCTTTTAATCGCTGTGTTCTTTCAAAGCTTTTACATGCCTTATTGAAATGTCTGTGAAAATGAAGCTATTAACGGGACTGTGTTGACATATTAGATTAATGTATGAATGTTACTATATGTAATAATGACTTTATTAAATCCCTAAAGCCTCACACAGCCTGCAGAAAAAGTCAATAGTAATGTGTGCATTTACGCACGCGGCACAGTATTATTAATGTCATTAACACACAGACGGCTCGGGAACATAATTTGAGAAAATAATTTTTTCTGCTCTTTTACGCATGGGACAGGTGAGTTGTTAAACACATATTTCAGATTTATATGGTGGATGAGTTTGTAATAAATCCTCCACATTAGTCCTCAGGACCACACACAGCCGCCAGCAATGTCTGTCACAAGAGTTTGCCCTTATATCAAAACACTTTCATTCTTCTTCCGCCTCTCAGTTATCTGAATTGCCACGCTGTTTTCACAGAGAAACACGCGTAAAACCTGCTTTTTATGCTCTGTTATTTTTGTTAGTATGTTACTTGTGTCTTCACCCTCCCTCGGCTGGTATGTTCGTTTTTTGAGATTCGAGCTGCTCCTGGTAGAATCTTGGTCGTTACTGAAATGAACTGGTGCCATCTTTGTTTATAAATTAGCACACTGTTAGTAGATCACCTGCAGAACTTTCCGCAGCTCTTGTGAGGCCTGTTCAACACCATCGATTCATCCAGTGCATTTCTGGCTACTTTTACACAGTTTTTTAGTCTATCAGTGAGAGAGTAACAGTTATTACCTCAGTATAAGGAATAATACTCACAGCCTCAATATAAGGAATCACAAATGTCAGCAAATTCCTAGAGGGACGTGACGGGAATGCGCAAAGAAGCTTCGCTCTAGTTTTCTGTCACGTCAGTTATGATAGTTTCAGCAATCTCCCTCCAGGAATTTGCTGACATTTGTGACTCCTTATATTGATGCTATTAATGTAATTCCCTACACTAAAGTGATAAAGTAAGACTGCTGAAACTATTGTAATTGACATGAGGGAATGTTCTAGAGGGACAAACATGTTTGCACCCAAAAAAACTGTCCACAACAAAGCGCAGGGATACAGGAGGTAAAGAAGTCCCAGCATTTTACCACATATAAAACACTGGGTCATGACCACATGGCAATTAACACGTAATGCACCAGAACAAGCATAAGTAGGTGATGTTATAGACTCTATAAAGATTCCCCTCTGCAGTCTAAATCAGGCCTTAGCAGAAGAAGGGTTGTTTTATTGTGAGTCTCTGTGTAAAAGAGTGTGATGCTTCCTGTCATGACAGACATCCACTACCTGCTTAAAGGGCTTTGCTCTCCCCCCCAGTGGGAATAAATGAGATGGAATAATGGCTCTTCAGATAGCTCGAGGTGTTGAATCCACCTAAAAAACAGCCAGTCTTGACAACCCAAGGAAAAGGGAAGGTGGTTACTGTAACCTTAAGGAAGAATGGGAGGAAGGTTCAGAGGAGATGCTGAAATCAGTGAGCCAAAAGTCAAAGAAGAGGCTGGTAGTGAATAAAGACCTAACACACGACAGGGGATGTAGTCATATGTGTAGGGCATGTAAAATGTGCTGAGATGTATCGAAAGTTCAAGTCACCCATTGACATCCTTGGAGCTACACTGTACTTGACGTTCGCCTTGTTTCTCTAGTTGGAGTTTGATCCATAGTGACCAGCTGCTCCACCCAGTGCCAGTCTCTTCCACCCCTAGCAGCCTGGCCCTCCTGCCCCATTACCAGCTCATTTACTTCTCCAATGGGAAGTTGCATACACACCACTGCGCCTGGATGGGCACCATATGGCCCCACTTACCAGCCCATTCAGTCTCCAGTGTGCAGAGAAAGGGAGGCAGCACTCTGAAATGAGTGTCTGCAGAATGAATGGGATGGAGAAAAATGGAGAGGAGCATATGTGTGTGAAAGACAGGATAATAAAGAGAGCGGAAGACACAGCTTTTGTGATAGTTGAAATCTGCGTATTAACATGTGGAATCTCTCCATCTTTTTGAAAATCCAGTCTGAATAGGTCTGTTACCATGTACATTCCGGGAGAGTGAATCTCAGTGTGAGCTATGTAGTGTGGCTTTAAGAATTGCAGTGGTAGGTGCACAAGATAATCAGAGATCCCATGGTGGATCCAAGAAGTTCATACAGCTGGTGTGAGATACTCTAAGAGTTGCATGATATCAAAGGAGAGGTTCACGCATTAAGGGCGAGATGAGAGAGTGGTGACGAACTAGTGATTGTCGGGGGGGGCGGCACCCCCGCGACTGGATCAGCATTACTGGCATTATATTGAAAGGATTACAATCAGGCTGTTGGATCCAGGCTGAAAAAAAGAGGCCAAGTGTGTGAGGGTTGAACGGTGTGTGTTTTTTGGCAGATCAGAAGTGTCTGTGTGTGTGTCTATGTGTCTGTGAGTACTTGATTTATCCCCAGGGAAACAATATAAGAGGGTATTGTCTGCTGTGCTCACACGCTTGTTTCTTGGCAACATATCTGTGGCCTTGGATGCCTCTCACTCCATCTCTTTCTCTCTTTCAGAGGGTGCTCGAGCAGTGAGACTGAGAGTGAGGCGGGAGATTTGTTGGATCAACAATTTGAGGAGCTCAACAACAAGCTTAACTCCGTCACTGATCCAACAGGCTTCCTGCGCATGGTGTCCAGAAACAACCTGTTCAACAGGTAGGGGGGGTTTTGATGCACATCACCTCAATGTTCCTTGGCTGTTAATGAGTGGCAGTCTTAACCACCAAATGCTACTTAGACCCACTTTTGCACAAAGAAGAAGCTTAAAAGTCTCTGCTCGAGTAAGGAGATTCGTGGGTATTGTGGCTCATCTGTGAAAGGACTCTTTTCTCCATTGTTTAGCCAGCGCAGAGGCAGCATGTGAATCCTCCTTATTAAATAGACTGAGTAAAGCCAAAGCTGCTAAAGCCCTTATCAACTGTCTACTCTGATGGAAGCCCTGTGTGTGCGTGAATGTGGTCACATGTGCGTGTGACTGTTTGCCAGGCGCAGACATGGAGATGAATGTGGTTTTAAAATGTTTGCCATGTCTGTGTTTGTTATGCAGATTTATGAGATTTCAGTGAGAGCGCCACTGGCTTGTTCACGGCATTATTTATTGACACTATGCAGAGTATTCATTTACATTGTGCTGATTGGTAAGGTATACCGACAATGTGCGTGCATGTGTGTGCAAACTTGTGTGTCTGGGTCATATTTCCCTGTCCTCGTCCACAGTTGAGCTGTTCTTTGATGAGAGGGTAATTCCAGCTTTAATTGAGTCTTGGTGCTCATTAAGCCCCTTTAATGGGCTGCCGGTAATAATCCCCTCATTCTTTTGGGCCCTTAAAAAAAAAAATCTGAATTATAAAGCTCATCATGCTTAGGAGCCTGTCGTCTGTCACAATACCAAAAGCAAGAGAAAATTGAGAAAACCTCTTTGTCCTCCATACATCTTGAGGTTTGGTGTCAGATAATCTGTGTGCTATTGAAGAGCTCTTTTTGAACTCACTTCCTCCTGCTATTTTTCCTTACATGTTAAGATTTAGGCTATTACCATTTAATGTAATGAATTTATATGACTACTTCAGGATTTTGATAGTTACGTCTAACAAAGAGAAAGGATTGGTTTATTTAAAAAAGAAACCTTAATTGAATAACATTTAAATTAAAATAGGTACAGGGCAACTACGCTCACACTTACGAGATGTGTGAATTGCCCTGTTTTAACACTGTGATCTCGTCTTCAATAGGACCTTCAAAGGATTACTGTGGGAAAGTGATAATGAAAGTCTCTTTGTGTCTTCATTGTGTAACTTGATGAGATTCTTTAATGATCTTCAAGTTCTCTGTAAAATTCTGCCAAAAGGATGGTACAAGTTGCTACCAGGTTTATTTTATCAGCGCTACAAAGACAGCCAATATAATAAGCTTAGAGGTACAGTAAGTACACCTTATATGTTACTTTGAATTTAAAGATCACCAATAACTCTTTCAAAATATATGAGACCATTTAATATTTGTACATGTATATTTTCATCATCTCTTTCTCATAGTCTCTTTCTCCTCCTCCTTTCCACCTCATCCTCTTCCTCCTTATCTCAAGCTTCATCTCCTGAACAGAAGCTAGAGCTGTAACACACAAAAATGTGCATAAACGTGTGTATTTATTCATGCAGTTAAATATTGTCACCAGGTAATTAGATGCCAATGTTAGGCTTGAATGTCCTAAAAATAAACCTTTTAAATATCGTCTCACATATTTCCTTAGTTTATTTGCAAGTTGTGCAAGCCCAGCAATGTTGGATCCACTTCAAAGGAAGTTCCCCTAACTCTGGCTAACAGCACATAACATTGGCTAAAACAGGCATTCTTAAGTTCAGGATATCATCAACAACTCGTCTCAGTATCGCTGAGTCTGACAGCCTCCTCCAGAATACATAGACATGTGTATTGATAGCTGAGGTAAACAGCAGATTGACAGCCTACACTCACAGATGAACAACATCCACAGTTCTTTATCCTACAGCGGCCACCGTAGCTAGGATTACACACCTGAATTTGGATGGATAAGAAAACAGAGCTCAGTTGCACGCAAGCTGCAATCCACTGACATCTAGTGGTGAGATTGCACACACTGTGCCTTTAAATGTGTACTAGAGGGTGATTTGTTTATCTTTGATTACCACGCAGATGACACTTAAAGACCTGTCTTTCACTTACAGCCACTGAATGCAATCTTCACCTTAAGCCTCTCTACAGCTCCCAGCCTTTTCTTTTCACTGTTTCCCTTTACACTTGACACTCACCTTCTTTTGGCTTATCCCTTGTCTCCTCGCTCATTCTTCTTGTCAGGCTAACAAACGATTGTTTTGCTTTCCCATGGACCCTTGTGCCAAGGCCTGGGAGAGAGACAGAGTGTCAGGAGGCTGGAGGAAAGCCAGTGGCCTGGGGCTACCAGAAGGGCAGGATAGATGTCTGTTGGCTGGGTCCGGAAGAAATTCTGGCTGGTGGAACAGATGGAGGAGTAGTGACAAGTGTGACTATAAAGCTTGGCCCTGCTAGGAAAAAGGAAAAGGCTTCTAGCCCCTCAGCCACCATTAGCACAGTTCTCAGTATGCTGACTTTCTCTATGTGAGCTGAGGGCTGTCATTCCCTTCACACAGCAGACAGACATTCAAAACACATTGCGCTGTTAGCTTAAGTTGGTTTGTTGATAAAGATTGAAGACAGTCACAAAACTAGCAGTTGGTGGGAGGTTCTGAATTTTAACATGTTGAAGAAAATACATGAATGGTGCTCTCCTTCTGTGGTGATTCTGCCAGTCTGACCCCATTTAGTACTACAATAAGTGCTAGATAAGCAGTGCAATACTGCCATCTAGTGGAGCTTTACATATTGACATGTTAAACTCAGTCAAGTCATACAGCCTTTGTATTATACGTGCCTTCCCCAAGGGTTAACAACAAATTAGTATATCCTACCTTCATCTACCTCCTCTTGGATTAAATTTGATCTGCATTTGAGCACATCTATGAATGTTATGCTCCTCTGCGACACATTATGTACCAAGTTAAAGATGGACTTTGTCAACCACTTTCACAGCACACAGGCAAAACGGCTTTTTGGAATTAACAGTAAGGCCAGAAAGGCCCAAAGAAATAGTGTTATTTGAACAGTTTAAAGTTGGTTTAGTCTCAGCGAGGACTCCTAACTCAGAAATCAAGAAGAATCTAAGTGTCCGAAACTTTCTTGAGGTTTTCAGGATTAAAATGAAAACTACAGTGCTCTGTTTTGTGTCTCTGCAGGAGTTGCCAGAGTATGACAAGCCTGTTCAGCAACACAATGTCTCCTGCCAAAGATGGCAACTCTTCCCTGCCCCGTCGCTCCAGCAACCTTGGAAAACCTCCACTGCGGGCACTTTATGATTTGCTCATCGCACCTATGGAGGGGGTAAGTACTACTTCTGTGGGGTATTGCCTGTCTGTTGAGGCAGTTGTGCGACAGAGAGAAGAAAACACGATAGGGTGCTTTCGAGAGGAACAGAAAAGCAGAAAAAACTGAATTTCTTTTGTATGATTAAGTGTTTTCATATCCTTGCCTCACAGGGCTTGATGCACTCCAGTGGACCTGTTGGCAGACACAGGCAACTAGTGATGGTGCTGGAGGGAGAACTGTACCTCATCCCGTTTGCTCTGCTAAAAGGAAGCTCTTCTAATGAATACCTATATGAGCGTTTCAGCCTCATTGCTGTGCCCTCCATTCATGGCCTTGGAACCAGTGCAAAGGTACAGCTTCTTATTTAAACTTTGTCCCATTTTTACAATCTGTAATGCTATAACAAACTATTCAGCATCCGTCCTAAGCTTTGCTGTGCTGCAAGGTAAAATTTGTTGATGTCCTCTAAGGCTCATTCTCGGCGTCCTGGACCAGCCCCATGCGGCGGTGTCTCAATGGCAGCAGTGGTGGGTAACCCGAGACTTCCCTCACCTGTGATGGATCGCTGGCTGTGGGGACCTATGCCGTCTGCAGAGGAGGAAGCACTAATGGTTGCTGAGCTGCTGGGATGCCAACCCCTTGCTGGCTCTTCTGCCACAAAGGAGAGGGTCATGAGTGCTCTAACACAGGCTGAATGTGCCCACTTCGCCACCCACATTTCTTGGAAATTAGCCGCTCTGGTGCTCACTCCAAACCCTGAGGCTGTGCCCGGGGGAGCAAGTGCCAGTGTGGGAGTGGGAACAGTGGGAAGAGGTGCAGGGGGAAGAACAGGCAGCAGTGGCCGAGGCAGAAAGGGCTCCACTGGAAGTGGCTACACCATCCCAGAGTCTCTCCACATGCAGGATGACAGCAGTGATGTGGAGAGCATCTGTGACAGCCCGCCCCTTCAGGAGTTCCTGCTTACAGCTGCAGATATTTTGGATCTGAGGTTGCCCGTCAAGCTGGTTGTGCTGGGGTAGGTGGACTGGCAAAGGGATACAAGTAAATAGTGATGTTTTTTTAATGTAGATTTCTTTTGACAGGAATGGGTCATAAAAGAAAAAGTCATTAAAAAATACATCAGATTAACCATACTGCAGATTTGAATTCAAAATTGATCGACAGACATGAAATTCATTAAATACTCAATGAAAATGTACATCATGATTTATTTGATAAGCACAAGGTAGAATACCAAATTTCAAGCTTGACATTTTAGTTTTACAGTTTTCACATTTGAGCCTTATGTCTTTTCGTGGCTACAGGTCATACCAGGAGTCCAGCAGCAAGGTCACAGCAGATGGTGTTGTGGGATTGACAAGAGCTTTCCTGGCTGCCGGGGCTCAGTGTGTACTTGTGTCCTTGTGGCCTGTCCCAGTTGCTGCCTCCAAGGTTTTTGTCCATGCCTTCTACTCCGCCCTTCTCAACGGGACCAAAGCTAGTGCAGCACTGGCAGATGCCATGAAGACTGTCCAGAGCAGCAAGCAGTACTCACACCCTTCCAATTGGGCAGGTCAGAGATAAAATTCCTTTGTGCATTATTTCAACATTAGTACTAATAAAAAGTAGCTAAAAGAAGATGACTGTGAAACTGAGCTCTTCTTATTTTATTTCTCTTTTCCAGGATACATGCTGATTGGCAATGATGTGAAGCTTAATAGCCCATCTTCCCTGATTGGCCAAGCTTTAGCTGAGATTCTACAGTATCCAGATCGGGCTCGTGATGCTCTGAGAGTTTTACTTCACTTGGTGAGACACGCACCCTTACTTACTATACAAAATGTCACAGTCAGCACTGCTCAAAAATGCTGATGGTGCATTGCTGTGCTCATTGCAGGTGGAAAAGTCTCTTCAGAGGATACAGAATGGCCAGCGTAATTCCATGTATACATCCCAGCAGAGTGTGGAGAACAAAGTAGGGGGTGTCCCTGGTTGGCAGGCTCTGCTGACAGCTGTGGGCTTCCGTCTTGACTCTGCAGGCACTGGTATCCCCGCTGCTGTCTTCTTTCCCACTGCTGACCCAGGAGACAGGCTTCAGCAGTGCAGCACAACCTTACAGTCACTGCTGGGTATGTAGACGATGTAGCTATTTAAAACAAACCAAGTTATTTACAATGTTCCCAAGGGTATCCATTTATAAATACTAGCAAATCCCTGCGCTATGACAACTTATTTGGCTTATAATGTTGGGAAATTGACATTTCTCATTGAATAAAGTTAAAGGTTTAAGTACTGTTTGTCTTTGCTACAATGCTGCCATCATTATGATGCTGAGCTTCTGTTACACAGCAGCACTGATTCCTACCTGAGTTGTCATCAACTAATCCTGTCCAATACCAAAAAATATATTTATGAAATATAAATTGCGTATGCGGTAAAATGTTTTAAATATATGATACCAACTATATTACTATTAGGCTATACGAAGAGCTATATACCGGTAAATTGAATAGAACAATACTGATTCTAATAATAGAAAAGTTTTTTTCAGATGTCGTGTTTTTAACAAAGTAAATATGTAAAACAAAGAATTTATTCAGATAATAAGAAAATATATTGTAACTTTAATGGAAAATCATAGATATAGGAGATTAAGTACCCAAAGGGTTGCTTCATATCGTGTCTCATGACATGATTTTCACCCAGACTTCGACTTCTTATCCCAACATTGTTGATGTCTGCTCTGCTGCACTATTTTCTAGACATTAAGCATTTTTTAGCCTTTTTGTAGTGACTTTTTTTCCCCATAACTTGATGGATAATCAGTGGACACTCATGTGCTCCATGAAGACTATTTGCACGGACCATTAAATTACATAGTGTAACAAATGTGAACGGTCACATGATGATTGCAGTCCTAAGGCTCCATTCAGTTATGTTTATGGAAAGTTTCATCAAGATTGGGCCACTTGTCTAGGAGGACATGGGAAACCTACAAACACACATACACTACAATCATTATAGTATGATTTACGTTTATGTCTAACAACATGTCTGGGTTTTTTGAGGCATCTTGTATTGTAAGAAACTTTAACTTGTCGGAGGAGTGTCTTCTGTCTCTAATCCTAGACTGACTCAATGAAGTTTAGATGAGAGTGAGAGTGAGAAAACACAAATTATTTACCAAAAAGTGTACACCAAGGGCCCACTAAATCCTGTGAGCATTCAGTGTTATGCTTGTCACTAAGCATAGCTCGTTATAGCCCCAGCTGGAGTTGCAAGGTCGTTGTCGTGCTGCAGGATGAGTTGGAGACCAGGACACCTTCCTGGCATCACTCTGTGATAGAATCTCAGAACATTTTAACGCCATCTGTGTTTGTGCCATTTCATATTGCTCCATGTATCGCCCCATGTTTAGCACTTTTTTTACCACTACCATTTAAACAAATGTGCCTTGTTAATGAATAATGAAGAACTTCCTTTGATCCAATCCCCTAGGTCTGCCACCGCCAGCTCTCCAAGCTTTGTGCAAACTCATCACAGCTTCAGAGGCAGGAGAGCAGCTCATCAACCGGGTAGGTCCCTGCAGCTCTGAACAAATGAACTTCGCACCCAGTACCCACTGGTCTTTGGCTCAAACGACAAATACCATTCCTGTTACTTAGTGTTAAAAAGTATTGTAGCAGTCCCCTTTCACTTTCTTTGAAACTTTGCCACACCTTTGTATTATAAGTGCGTTGCTAGAAGAAGCATATCAGTGATTTAGCACTGTGTAATCTGGTAATGTCTGGACTGGATACGCTTTAATGGACTGGCAACTCAAGCTGCAGCTTAATCTGCATTAAAATGCTGCACTGAATTCTAACTAGTTGCCCAAAGTCTTAACTACAGTCTGAGTCCTGTTCTCTTGCTCCCCAAGCTTATGACACCAGAGAATTAATCTGGGACTGACGTGGTTTATCCCTGTTTACGTGTAACATGTGGCTGTCACATGCTTACAGTGAAAGAGCATCAAGTTAGTTTTTGATTGGCAATTTTTGTAGCCTCAAATTGTAAGTGTGTGTGTGTCAGTGGACAGACTGTGGAAACACTCAATCTAATCTATATATGCTGCAAGCAGTAAACTTTAATCTGTTAAACCACTAATGTTACTTGTTGCTCTATCCTCTTGTTGCCATAAATCCTTGTACTCTTTTTACTCTTTTTACTCTATTTCTTTTTTTCCTTTTCTTTTTTCCCCCGAATGGCCTGTGTGCATGCCATTAAACGCCTGTTTTCTCTCCCCTGCTCCTAACGCGTGGTCTGAAGGCTGTTAAAAATATGGTGGCGATGGTAAGTGTGCATTCACCTACCAGCACTATATCCCATTCTACCTTGTTAATGCACTCTTTACTGTCTGTTCTGCTAAACTCTCTTTGTATTGGTGAAAATGCATGTTGTTTTTCCTCTCCACACCCAAAGTTTACTGTCTTGTGTTGTTCATAATTTTCCCTTTGCTAGTTTTCAGTCAAATCTAAGGGATTTGAGGGTATTTAAGATTTAGAACTTGGGTTTGGTACAGGTCAAAGGAATGTTTCAGGGTGGAAGCGGGGATAAATCTGTGATGTAAAAAAACCCTTTCACAATCGTGTCGGGTGAAATGAGGAGAAGAGGTTTCTGCACAGTTGCGTCAAGCTGACAAAGATGTCTCTGTTCAAAGCAAAGTAATCCCCAAACAAAACACGTAAGTGTGCTCTCGGGCCGCGTGTTAAACCCTACAAAGCCCAAACCCTTTCAGCTCAGCTTACCTACAGTTATTTTATTGCCAAGATTGTCGTGCACTGGGTTCAGACATATTTTTTAGGACACAGGCTGATAGAAGATACAGGAATATTTTTTAATTGGGGGACTTAAAGAGAAGAAAATGAAATCATTATTAAAAGGAAGAAGCTGTATAATTTTTCACTTGGGTTATTGAAGTTACTGATGCAACGGTTTGCTCACCCAGTTCACTTTTAAGCCGTCAGTTACATCTTCACTCATTTATTGTAATGTTGTCCCCTGTCTTTTTCAGCTCCACCAGGTGCTAGTCCAACTACAGACAGGAGAGAAAGAACAGGATTTCTCCCTGCTCCCCATTCAGGTGTCCATTAGTGTGCAGCTATGGAGACTGCCAGGATGCCATGAATTTCTGGCTGCTCTTGGTTAGTCATCTATTACTTAAAAAAAGGTCCCTGTCCTGTTGTCTTCTATATGTCTATTTAAGTTATAGCTGTTGTCCTGTTTTGTGTGTGCAGGGTTTGACTTATGTGAGGTAGGCCAAGAAGAAGTAGTACTGAAGACAGGCAAGCTAGCCAACCGCCGCACCTTGCACTTTGCTCTCCAGTCTCTGCTGGCACTCTTTGGTAAGTATAAGTATTTATTTGCTTATGCACTTTCTTTTATTACTGATTTCTCATAATATCCTAACTTGATTCCCTGTACACTAGAATCTGAACTGTTCATTGGCACTTTTTAACAGCCTGTTTTTATCCTGTGTTTAGCCTGTGTTTGTCTCATGTCACATTTTTCATCATCTCTTTTCTTTGATGTTCAGACTCCACAGAACTGCCCAAGCGCTTGAGCCTGGACAGCTCATCTTCCCTTGAGTCCCTAGCTTCAGCCCAGTCTGTCTCAAACCCCCTGCCCATGGGATACTCAAGCCTTCCCTTCTCTCCTCCTTGCCTGGACAATCAAGCATCTGATGCCATTTCTGTTTATAGCCTTAGCTCTGTGGCCTCCTCTATGAGCTTTGCTTCCAAGTCAGACTGTGATTTCCTTGCTCATAGGCAGCGCAGTGGGGTCACAGCACACTACTCGGTCCACAAACACCCTCATGTTCCTCGCAG
The DNA here is from genome assembly GCA_015106755.1 of Etia nguti. NCBI lineage: Eukaryota > Metazoa > Chordata > Actinopteri > Cichliformes > Cichlidae > Etia > Etia nguti. The sequence goes on from VUQG01043520.1 coordinate 15,922, forward strand.
TCGCTCGTCTCCCCATGGAGCAGCTGCTGCAGTGGCGGGAGCCCGCGGGGATGAGGAGGAATATGAGGGCTTTTCCATTATCAGCAGTGAGCCCCTGGGAAGTCATTGTGACTCTCTGCCTTTGCCACCAGGCCACAGCCAGCGCCACCACCGGGGAGGCAGGGGTGTCATTGGGGGCTCCAGCACAGGAACGGGGAGAGGGTACACTGTATCTGTATCATCGAGGGGCAGTGTCAGCACCCCAACATCCCCCGTCAAAACAAACCTGGTGCCCAGCCCAAACTCACCGTTTCAGAAAGTCGGTAAGGTGAGCAGCTCAGATACAGGAGAATCTGACCAGTCCAGTACTGAGACGGACAGCACTGTCAAGTCTCAGGAAGAAAAAACTGTCCCTCTAGATCCTCAGGAACTGGCCCAGAAGATTCTGGAAGAGACTCACAGCCATTTGCGTGCTGTGGGTAGTCTTCAGAGGGCTGGTGCAGAGGCCGGGACAGCTGGAGGAACCTCAGCACGGAGTAGCGCATTCCGCTCTTCTGAAACTAGTGCGTTCAGCCGTCCTAACAGCAGCGCTAGTGGTCGAGCTCAGTCTTCCCCAAGACCCAAACCTCCCTCCCGATCTTCTTCACTGCAGAAGATAAGCTCTGGCTACAATAGCCCTGCAGTCTCTGAGTCTTCCCAAAAGGAGGGTAGCCATCCTTCACCCACTTCAGACACTCACGCACAGTTCAAATTAAAGTACCCGAGCTCCCCGTACAGTGGCCACATCTCTCGTTCCCCGAGCAACGTGTCTCCCAGTTCTGGTCACCAATCCCCTGCTGGTAGTGCTCCATCTCCTGCTCTTTCCTACTCCTCTACAGGCTCTGCCTGCTCTACATCGGCTGACACGCCAGATTTGGATCGACTAAGAAGAGGGGTCATTGATGAAAAAGTACAAGCTATCCACAATCTGAAGACCTTTTGGGCTAATGCTGCAGCCCAACAACAGCAAAATCTAGGTCCCGTCAAAGCTGTCCACAGCACACCTGGTCCTCTTGCCTCTGCCAGCAGAGATGTACTGAGCCTTCTGAACCTCTCCCCGCGCCACTGCTCCCCTAACGACACCCAAGACAGCCTGGAGCTGCGGGAGCTGGGGCTGCAGTCACTGGATAGGGGTAGCAAGAACTCTTCCAATGGACATCACTGCTCCAACCCCAGAAAAGTGGCCCCATCACCTACTATTTCCACTAGCAGTAGCCCTGGTGCTCGTTCTATCCGACTACCTGCTGGCAATGGATACAAGTTCCTGTCACCTGGAAGATTTTTCCCTTCCTCTAAATGCTGAGACATTTAAAATGGTCCAATACTTTTACCTATCATTTACTATCCTGGGTGCTGGAGGGGTAGGGCACTTTTTGAGGACCGCTATTGGTCTATAAAGGTTGACTGACAACGAGAAGGATTTCTTTGGTTGTGAGTTTGATTCTTCAGAGGCACATGAATGCTTTAGAGAGTGTCTTGTCTTTGTGCCCATAACACTGTAAATGGCAAAGAGAAAAACTCAACGACCTGATACTGTGTTTGTGTGTAACTGTGTGTCAGGTAGATGTAAATGCCATTCGGTATTTTTTTCCCCCAAGAACATTGCTGTTTGTGTGGGCCAAGATGCAACAGCTATGACTGATTTCTTCCATTTTATTTTTGTTTTTAAATTTAATGGTTATTGTTATTGTTTGTTATTGTTATTAATATAATAATTATTATTATGTTTTGTAAATTAATTCCAGTGTTTCACAATCAGTATTAAGCGTTTTTATATGATTAAAAAGTGAACAAACCTGTACCATGTAAAGATGGATAGAGTGGAGAAAAAGATTTAATATTTTTTATTGAAATCAAAAGGGCATTTTGCCTGATTTCTTTGTGAATTGAGTGTCTGCTCTGAAGCATGGATTCTCTTGCTATTCAGTGTTAAGTACCACGTATGACTTTTTAGCCCATGATTTTTTTAGATTAAACATGAAAGTTTCATGACAACCATCTGTCATTTATCAGTAAACTGTTTCAATAAAGCATCATGTTTGCTTTCTTGTATTCTTGACATTATTCTCTTGTGTGGCTTCATACATCTATAGAGACCTTATTCCAAAAAAGTTGGGAAGGCTGTGTCTACAATGTAAACAAACGAGCAATGATTAGTATATCATTTAAATCCTATATTTACTTGAATATAGTACAAATATAACATGGCTAAAGCTGAAAGTAATATGAACAATATAGTGAGAAAAGTATTTGCCCTCTTTTTGTCATGTCAGATCCTGTGGAGTGGAGAGAGTGGATGCAAATGCAGACGAGACGAGATGAGACGGAACTGGGCTTAACGAAAATCAAACCGTTTATTTTTGGCTGTACAAAAAAATACAAGGAAAAGATGGAGGGACACTAAGGTTAAACTAACAATGCTAAACTGGGTTAAAGTATATGCTAAACACTAGATACCTGGAATGTGAAAACCTGAAACATGGAAACCGAGATCAGAAACATGAGCTTAGATGAACAGATGATATGAAGAGGGACAAAGGGAAACAAAAAATACACAAAAGGATGATCAGGAAAGTAGAGGCAGCTGGACAACACACGAGGAACAAATCAGACTGAACAAAGTGAACACAATGGATACAGGACAAGAGACTAGCAAAATAACACAGGAAACAACAGACGCAAGCTTGACACAGTGACTGGGGAGACACGAGTAAACGCGGGGATAAAGACTGACTAAACACAGAAGAAGATTAGACACTGAGGGAGAACTAAGATCACTAAGAACTGAAGGCTAACGGAAACAAACTTAAAACGTGACGAAAGAATAACCATGAACCTAAGAATCGCAATGAATATTCAAAGTGCCCTGACACTTTTTGATTTCTACGAGTTTTTTTGTATGTTTGTCACACTTCTAGGGGGGGGTTGGTTTGTGTTTATGTTTTTGGAAAGCTGAGTCCAGTTAAACTAGTCACACCCAGGCCTGATTATTGACAACCTTTCATGATGCAGAAACAATTCTGTAAAGAAGAATGGGCCAAAATTCACCAACGGGGATGTGAAAGACTGCCAATTAATTGTAAATGCTTGATTGAAGTTAGGATATAGGTGGTAATTACTTTTTCTCACAGGGCCAGGTAGGTAAAGTAGCTTTTAAATAAAATTATCATTTAAAAACTGCATTTTATATTTACTTTTCTGTCAAATATTACAATTTGTTTGATGACCTGAAACATTTCGGTGCGACAAATAAGGAAAAAACTAATGAATTAGGAGGTGGGCAACACTATATATCTGCTCATTTTGAATTTTAATATGCTAGTAATGCTTTTAAAAAGCATTGAGAATAAAAGTTTGTGGAAGAAATCGTAAAGCTTAAAAAATATACCAGGTGGATCTGACAATTATGTAAATTAGTAACATATTTTAGTATAACATGAAAATCTGAAAGTCTGAAAGTAAACAAGTGAAGGGGTCCACTATTCTGTAAAAGGATTCCACTAACAATTTCAACCACTTAAACCTCAACTTAAGCTAAATATAACATTTTCTAAATTTAAACTAATTGTAAGTTGTCATTATCTTTGGTATTGCTAAAAGTACCGGTCTGTGTGTGTACTGATGCACAAGACATGGGTAACTTAATCATCACACCTAATCATACACAGTATATATAGGTTTTGGGATAACATAAGCTACCATCCAGTCATCTTTGTCAGGCAACACCTTGCTTATTTCAGTAAAGTACTGGCGAACAACGTGCATTAGAGCAGCCCAGCATCAGCAAACTGAGCCAGTCCTGGTCCCCACTGAAAACATTTGGTGTATTAATGAAAAAAAGATGACAAAGGAGACACTGAACTGTTGAGCAGTTGAAATCTCCCATACCGTGTTTAAAAATGTAAAAACATTAATTTATTTTTTTTAAAACAACAAAAGAAAATTACATTTAGGTTTCAGTGTTTGTGTCTTTGTACCGTCTTCAATTAAATATGGAGTAATTATTATTTACAGTTTTATAGATTGATGGAACTGCATGCTCAATTTTTTTATTATTAATATTTTATATATTTAGTGTTATTAAGTGTTTAGTATTCGAATGTGGAATAACGGATTCTATGTAATATCCTGTAATACAGTGGGTGGGTTTAAAGTCACCAAAAAGAGATTTAATTGGATGATGCTAATCGTTAGGCCCACGCCTCAGTCCTTCCGCAAATCACCGCGGCAGAAGGAGGGACCTGCCGCCTCACTTAGAAGCCCATGACGTCAGTTAGTGGTAGCTGGGCAGTACCGAGAGGAAGAAGTTAAGATGGTTCTCATCAAGGAGTAGTAAGTGCGGGGTTTCTGTTTAAACTGTTCTTTTCTTATCATTTCAGAAAGCACTCTATCGGTTAGTATAGATCCGTGCACTCACAGCAGTTTTTTTCAGTCTCTGTGCGCTGATGCAAACTTCATCATGTCTCGGGGTCAGCGTCAGCCACATGAGGGGAGGATGGGATTGGCCGAGAGCGTCTCTGGCCTACCGGCTTTGACAGCAGATTATCATTCTCTGACAGCTGCTGGTTTCCTGTAGTTTCTCATATGTTATCGCCAAGCTGATGGCTCCTAAACGCTGCAATCTGCGGTTTTTGTTATGTGATTTTAAAGTGCAGACATTTTCTTTTTCAAAGCCTCGAATTGGCACCCGAGTTGCTAACGCTAATTTAGCTAACCACCTAACCTGAAGGGAAGTCAACTGGAAGCTGTAAGTTCTCGCTGTCTTTGCAGTATTGACACAGAAACTGTCGGCGCCAGTTAATCACCCCAGGATAACACATTTTGATTACTTAGCGAATTGGTAGTTTGTTCACTTGTGTCTGTTTCAAGCATCAGTCATTTTGCATGTAGTAAAGACGAAGCTAGCAGCTGTTAGCCTTAGCCTTTTGGGTTTTGAAATTGCATAAAAGATTTCAGTTTCCATTTGTAAAACCGCTATCCTTTGGTGAGTGTCGAACTACAGCAGTAAGCCTGAAATCATCTGACACAGGCTGAATATGTAAGCAGGCTTCTTCCTTCACGTCTTACTAAATGAATTGGGTTCAAGGCAGGAAGACTGAACACTTGAACCTTTTTAGAGATAGGGAAAGTGAATATACAAGGGTAGATGGAGGATGTGAATGAGTCATGTTTTGCATCGCACGGAAATTCTGAAAATAAGGATTGACGTAGATTTGAGTTATGTAAAAACCTTGTTACAACATTGTCTTATTCCTTAAATATAACACGGTACTGCTGTCAGCATGCACCTCAGCACTGTGGCGCCCTAATTCCATCAAATTCCCTGAGTGATGAGCAAAAAGAAGCACTGGAATTCTGAATTGGCACTACCTGCACTATTGCATGAGGCCACTTACCGGCCTACAGGAGTGAAGGAAGACTGTTCCCGCATCCCTAACATGCAACAATAGCTCACTTTACTTAGACTCACACGGTTTGATAAATTTCACATCTTCTGATGTGAAATTAATTAGGTCCTGGCTTTAAGCTGTCAGAGCAGCACTGAAACAAAACATCTGTTGGTGGGTGACATTCAGTTTTGCCTTATCTAACATGGGTAATTTAGTAGTCCTGATGTTTGAAAAAACATTGGTCAGTTCCCACTGTTATGGTTTGTTGACACTTATCATCTTGCCTCCACTCATTAAAAGTATATTGATAGAAAAGCCCCCCCCAAAACAAAAACAAGTTGTAGTAAGTGTTTTCATGTGTTTTCAGCTTTGCTTTAGATATGTACTTGGAGAATTTCCTCCCCCTACCTTTCTGTTTTGCACTCTGTGGTTTGGTGAGGGGAAAATGTTTTACTCACAGCCTGTTGTGTGTCTATTTCTGGGCATGAACGAAAAAGTTGCACCATCATCATACGGTGCCCTGACCAGGGATGGTCTTTAATGTTTAGAAATCTTGGATAATAGATTCAGATATGTTTTGTCTTCTTATTAAACTGCTTTGGCCAAGCTCACTGTATTTCTGGCCCCACCTAACTCGCATCATAAAAAAAAAAAAAACCCTCTCTAGTATTCCTATAAAGTTTTGCCTTAATTCAGCTCTAACTTTTCCAGCCAGGTCTAGTAATAGGTTCCTCTCATCTTGCTGATGTCAGCAGTATGTCACTCTGGGTGGTACTAGTAGTCTTTTCCCTCAGGAAGAGTAACTTTGAGTGTCTTCCTGTTCCTGGCAGTGAGCAGGTCTCTGCGTGTCGCCGTGGTTCTTCTGGTTTTGTAATCCGAAGTTCGTGTAGTTATGTTCTCATTGCTTGTTCTGCTCTCTTCTGCATACTGTGTGACCTGACAGACAATTGTCATGTTGCTGTCATTGTGAATGCAGACAATAATATAAGCCATGAGTAAGCAGTCTTGTGAGTAAATGTGCATGCTGATTTGGCGTGATAATGAGTAATATTTAGAGACTGAACCGATTGTAAATAATCTCAATAACAAAGGCTATACAGGGTTTGCTGCCAAGATGTAGAGACATTTCAGGCTCCAGAGTCAGTTTGATTGTTTTAGGATATATTATTACTGTATTATTTATGCCACATGCATCTGCGGTGTTTTCTTTTTTCTTAAAAATACAAATGTCAGCATACGTCTAGAAGAATACTCCTTCTCATATATGGATCGCAGCTTTAGATTGATGTGAAATGATAGTTTATCAAATGAAATTGTCTAATATGAAACAGTGGATTTGAGAAACGTGTGCTTTGTGAAAGTTACTCATCATGTGTTTCTCTCTTTTGCAGCCGTGTGGTTTTACCCTGTAGTGTCGAAGAGGTGAGTAAGTGGTTTTACTCCTGCTTATAATGCTATTAAAATGTTGTAAATTATCAACTTTTGTCAAGTCTGCTTATATTTTCTCTGTTGATGCCGCTGACACATAATCATATTGGTAATAACAAAATAATGACAATAACAACCATACAAAAATTACAATAAATTAATAATAACTAAATAAGAAAAAAGTCATAATAATGTTAAAAGCATATGAAATGCACTGCTTCGTACTTACAAATATGTAGTTTCTTTTCTATAGTGCCGGTACTGTTTGTGTGGTTGTAAACGAGCCTATATTGATGCTTGAAAAAAAGTCCATCCTGAGTTAGTCTGACTGTGTAAACTGAGTCAACACTCAGTTCCTTATTTGGGCTTAAAAGTGTCACTGTGGTGTGTTTAAAAGGAAATGTTGCAAGTCTCTGACATGTGCCTTTTGTTTAAAACAATTCTTTTCCACTCACTGAGAATAAAGACATGACAGTGTTGTATCATTTCTGTTGTTTTGGCTGCTGGCTGCTAAAACCAAGAAAAAGCTTAATTTGCAGATGTTGTTTGTTTGAGCCAGCAATTGTTCTCTGTGTTTAGAGACATTTCTGTAATAAATCCCAGATTTTCAGCCAGCTGCTGGGATACAATCTCTTGGCAATTAGTGCTACATATCCAAATTCCAAAATATTTGAAAAGTAATTCTTGTCTTTGTGGAAGAAATGTTAGCAAGAGTTATGGTAGCTGATTATTAGTCATTCTCTTCTTCTGCTCTTTGATGTTCAAACATCATAAGACGATGCGTAAGTTAATTTAGCTTTAAGATGGTGAAATTGGGGAACATGGCAGCAGAACTGAAAAAGCTGGCCTAAACATTTAGCTCTTCAGCAAGTTTTCTCTCCATGTTATAGAAATCTAACCTACACTAGAATGACAGCAGGACAATAATAGAGCTTAAAAAATTTTATGGTTGCTTTTTTTGCTCAGTTTTACAAAACGGGTCATGGGTTGAGTTCTGTTCCTACAATTTCACTGTATGGGACCGCTTGTACAGTGGTTCCTAATCTAGGTTTAGAGAGAAATGAATGAATGAAAAAAATTTCATTCATATAAAATATTTGATTTACTTTTTCTGACAGTTTTAGATTTCTTGTGTTGCCCTTGAGCTCTTAGGAGTAATATACATGGCTTACTGTTTGGTTAAAAAGCGCTGCTGTGTTCACAATAAGACTATATCATTTCATTAGATGGAAACTTTCAAAATGTGAGGAAGAGAAAGAATTGTGGTTCCTGGTTTGGATGTATGTCGCAGTAAAAAGTACTTAAATCTACTGTCTACTGTCACGTTTTTATGTTATGTATTTTGTGTTGCAGTATCAAGTGGGGCAGCTGTTCTCTGTGGCTGAAGCGAGTAAAAATGAGACGGGTGGTGGTGAGGGGATTGAGGTACTCAAGAATGAGCCATATGAAAAAGATGGAGAAAAAGGACAGTACACACACAAAATTTACCACCTAAAGAGGTATGTTCTTTCCCTTTGTATTTCTTGTTTTTTAGAACTCCACTGTCAGTTTGATTGATTCTTTCTTATAGTGTAATAGTGCAGTGCTACCAGGCAGTGGCAGTGTTGTCTTATCTGTGAAGCATTTTTAGTGCATTTGCTTACTGTGCAATCTGTAGAACCAATGATAAGTGAAGCAACATGTCTTCCTCCTTCCTTTCTTTTACCTTTTACCCGTACCTCCTATCCTCCCCCACACCTTACAGTAAAGTCCCGGGATTTGTCAGACTCCTAGCTCCTGAAGGTGCCCTGGTTTTCCACGAAAAGGCTTGGAATGCCTACCCCTACTGCAGAACCAGTGAGTCCCCCTCCCCGTACCACTTAGTTTAGGTTTGCCTTGAAACTCTTCTTCTCACTTTTAAATTAAGTTAATGTCTTGTCTTTCTTCCCCCCCCTTTTTTTCCCTTCATGCCTAACCTTGGAGCAGTTGTGACGGTATGTAGCCCTGAATGGGTCTTATTAGCTAAGAATAAAGTTAATTAAAAAATAATTACATTATTGTTTTCTTCATTATGTTTCTTCTTTCTCTTTATTCCAGAATGAATATATGAAAGATAATTTCTTCATTAAAATTGAGACATGGCACAAACCGGACCTTGGAACGCAAGAAAATGTGAGGACGTCAAAGCAAACGGATGTCTAATATGAATCATGAGTTTTATTTTTTTAACATATCTTTTTGTATTTGTTCAGGTGCACAAACTAGACAGTTCCACGTGGAAGAATGTAGCGGTGGTGCCCATTGACATTGCAGACAGAAGTCAAGTGGCCCCTGCTGTAAGTAGCTTCAGACACAGTATGGCGCCGTCATGTGGACAACTTTGATTATTACAGTTCTTCTTTGTCATGAAAATGTTTCATAATCAGGTGTTCTGTGGCTCTGTTTATGTTTTAATTTGAATATATATGTTTTCCAGGGAGAAAAAAAAAGACATCTGACCTTCCCGACGTAATATGGATGTAAATGAATAACACTGATGAAATGAAATGGCACTTTCTTTCTATTCTCATCTAACCAATTTATTGAATTACAGACGTATCTGAAAGTAGCTAAAAGAGCATTTTGTTACTAATTAGCAGTCTGTGTGACCCATGACCCACTGCATGTGTCTCTGGTATGATATTCCTGCAGTCCAATTTAAAATCCAGAATAAACGTTGTTTTTTGCGATCCTTTCCCTTGATTATATAGCACTCTCAACCTTTAGAGTCAGAGTTTAACTCATGAAAACAATACACAGGAGTTAACTGACACATGGTCGTTTCATCTGTGGAGTTTCAGGGAAAAATCTTTGGGCTAAATCGGTTTAGTTTATGTATTAAAGATTTGCCCTTGGTTTTGTCAGAAATCACGCCGTCCATATAAATCACATGTTGTCACAGCATGTGGTTTCTCTGCTCAACTTTGTCTTGCTCTTAAGCATTGATTATTCTCAGCTATGGACACAGACAGCTGAAGTCCTGACAGCCAAGTAGTCATTCTTTGAAGTCCGCCACCTGGGGCGCACTTGTACTTGGTGCATTGTAGTGTAAATCCACAGCGGACAGGAAAAACTGGCAGATATGGCGACATTGTGCTCCGTCTGATAAACAACCGATCACTGGGACCTGAGTGGACCCTAGTGGAGTCACAAAGTCTGATCAAGGCTTTAACGCAAGCATATCTGTGTGCATCTGTTTTGTTTTGTTTTTTCAATTAAGAGAAATTGGTAATCAACCAGATATCCAAGTTAAAGAAGAAGTAGCACTTAATGTATCTGTGCATATTCAAAACTATTACTGCAGTTTTAGGGAGGCTAATAAAATATTTTGAAAAGTGTAATAATTATAAGACAGATTAGGATCTTCTTCTACTTTTTTGCTGGGCTTTAGCTTTAGTTTCACTTAATGCCCAGCTCAGTTTCCAAAGTGTGTTTCTCGTTTCAATTTAGTTTTTATTGTTTGGAAACGTGTCTAATTTATATTCATTTCACTGTTAGTTTTAGGATTTTTTATTATTATTGTAAGTCAGGCATATGCTAGGCATAGGTTTGGGAAAATCATTACAGATTTTACCATTTAAAAAACCAAACAAACAAAAAAAAAAAAAACTTGTTGAAAGTACGTGACTTCGTCTTGTAGACATCCAGAGCCACAATAAACACATCCATCAAAGCCTCATTAGGAAAGTAGTCATACAATATCCTTAGTTTTAGATTAAAAAAATTGTGTCTATATATTTTGTTAGTTTTCCACTTTCACAAACAGTGCTTATCCATCCTTTGTTTTTTCCTTCCTCCTTCTTCCCTCCTAAAAATTGCTTATACACTTCAGGGTCATGGTGCTAACACAGAGCCACAGACGATCATTCACATTTAGACCTATGACTAGTTTAGAGTCACTTTACTTAATGTGTATGGTGACGTTTTGTGTGTCTGCGAGAGAAAAAATATTAGCAGATATATCAGAATTTTAACTCATCAGGTCATATGTTGGCCAGGCACCACTTTAAAAAGCACGAGAGAGACTGGAGCACATTTTCAGTACTTAGCTCAACATTTGGATTTTATTTACAGGCTGACATGAGCTTCAAAACAGTTGTGTATTTTGTTCTCACAGCAACATGCTTGATTTTTCAGGTATGATTATTCATTCATGGGGCTGAAAAAGCTGCTTGTGCTCATGGCATCGATAATAAGTAGAGCATTTCAAGTGAAGAGAATATTGGGCAATCTTCATAAACCTTTAGTCAATCCTGACCCATTTTATAAATATTTTACTGAAGTTGGCATCAGGTCCAGCCCATCTCCTTGGTATTTTTTATTTTGTTTTGGTTTGTCTGTGAGTTTTTTCTCCAGTCTCTCTTTATATTTTCTTTATAAAGAAACAGAACATTAATTGCTCTCTGGGCTGTTGTGTACTTGGCTGACTGTTCTGCTTTATTGGGCTATGTTACTTCTTAGTTTTGTTTTGGGTTTTTTGGGGGGTTTTGTGGTCTGTTTCTTTGCCCCGTTTGAAAATGTGTTTGCTGTGCTGTAATAACACAGTGCATTTAAAAATAGTTGATTTCAGGAGTGTGTCCCGATACAGCCAGCTGATTGGAGAGATCTTTGTATTTAAAAACGTACACATACCAGTTGAGGATAAATTAAAGATTTGAATACTCTGCTTGGAATCTCTGAAATCATATTTGAAGATGTTGCACGTTATTGCTCTTATTTGACATCGCATTGCCTCATTTCAATGTGACGGTATGCGTGCAAGCATACATGTGGCTATTTGGCCGAGAAGCCCTAGTTTCTGTGTGTGTACATGTTTGTTTGCGGTGGGTAGTTAACGAGGCGGACGTGTTTGCCTTGCTGGAGGAGTGTGTTGTGTCTGAGGGCCCTATCAGCCCTCAGCCTCGGGCATGACTGCAGGCTCTGGGGCGTACCGCCAGCACAGATGAGTTTGTTAGTGTAATTAAGGTTCACAGTGCTGCGTGTGCCGGAACTAGACAAACACACACTCAACGTAAACACACTTGCAGTCAAATACACACTCTTTTAGAAATGGCTTCTTTTCGCGTACCACGGCACATCGATTCACAGACCTCATTAGTGCAGCACAGTGTATTGTTATAGTGATGGAGCGCTCAGCATTAAAACACCCAAATTAGAGAGAAAGTGTGGGCTTGTGTGTGTGTGTGTTTTTTAGTGGTGCATTTTTATTTCTTTCCACACGTTTGGCACCCTCCTGTTGGATAGTAGCCCTGAAAAAGTAGCTTTTAGCTTCAGGCGCATCATGATTTATTTAAAATTGCTGGGCCCTTGAGCTGTTGATCATTTTAAAACCATTTCATTTATTTGTATTATTATTTCTCTTGTCTTTTTTTTTTAATTTTTTTTATAAGAAAGTCAGGTTTGTCAAGTTATTCGTGCTATTCACGTGTGCTCAGTATCCCACTACATTTTACTATACCCTTTAATTTTTTTCCCCCAAGGCACCAAGGTCTCTTTTTCTTATAGGCCAAAAGTGCTCAGTTCAACAAAATATGTTGGCAGGACATGAGATTTGAATTGGATACTGTATATAGGGTAAAAGTTTCTCTTGCAGTTGGAGTTGCAGACACGCAGACTTAAATAAGCACCACAAATCCTCATAACCCTCTACCTCACAACAGGTAGATGCAAGTACATTCACTTGCATTAACTGGCGTCATCACCCTAATTTTAACAACCGTTTCTGGTGGCATCAGAGCCCCCATACACAGATCAGTCTTATCTTCAAGCCACTTGTGAGCAGAGCTGTGTTCCAGTCCTGCTTTGTGACATTACCTGCAGAGATGGAAGGATTTGTGAAAAGGAAGAAGCCCTCTTCTGACTTTTCTTGTAGTTGAGCCATTTCTGCTATTTGTTCCCTTACTCTAGTCATTGAATAGTTGTCCCACATTTCCATCTTTTCAATAAAAAATGGTGTCTGTTTTTTAAATTGGGGTAAAATCCTGCAGATTTCTCGGCTCTTGTTGCCAGATGAAACAAATACAAGTATTCATAAATAAGCCTGCCTCAGCTTTGTTAAATATTCTGTGCTATATATTCTACTAGTGAAAGTAACTGAAAGTTTCATTGTAGGACTACAAGGAAGATGAGGATCCTGCCATTTTCAAGTCTGTCAAGACTGGGAGAGGACCTCTTGGTCCCAACTGGAAGGTAATGCTACATACCAGTTCAGAAATAGTCTCATGATAAAATACAGACTTTAACTGCACAGTGGCTGCTTACATAGACAATAAGGGCTTCAGTGCGTGAATGAACTATTGCTGGTTGAGGCTGATTTCTTTTACTTTCTTCTGACAAAGGATCACATGTTTGGGTGATAGAAATCCAAGGTAGCATGTAGTTACCGATCAAACTCAATTAGGCAATGAATGTCAATATCTGTGTCAACTGTTTTGTGTTTCAGCCTTCTTGGGGTTGACAGTTCTGACAAAAGTTTCTTCTCTGTGAGCTCTAAAAGGCAGATTAGTGTTTATGCTGGATGTAAATATAGCAGAACTTTTTTTTTTTTTTTTTTTAATGAAATGTGATGCATCTAAGAGTTATGAACACGGCCTTAAATGCATTTCACTTACACACATTCATGCCACAGGGTACTTTAAAAAAAGGGGGCACACATTTGACCCATTTGCCAAGTTATAGGAAAATGGGTATATATCTGGGCATCATGACCTGAATTTGTAGTTTTGTGTGTTTTGATCTCCAAAGTCCAAGTGGAGCTTGGACATATTGGGTCAGCAGAGTAAAATGATTGTGTTTTGTGCGGATGCTCCTATAGCAGGTTTATGTGATGAGATCTAGGCATTAAAAGTCTTTTACAGGTAAATTGCAGAGCTGCAAGAACACTCTGGCTTTGTCCACAGCTGGAAGTAAAGTGTCCGTTTGTGGAGTCTGAGTCTAAATCGGCAAACAGCAGTTCTGTATAAAGGGGGACATATTTTGATAAGGGGTAAAAAGTCAATAAGTACCTCATCCACAGAGAAACTTTGTCAGTAGTTTTGTTGCTTTCGCCTCTAAACCCTGCCATACCCTGGAGCCACACGACTGGGTCCTGTTCGCTGTTGGAGCACAGAGGATTTCTGTTCTGCAGTGGAGCCCTCAAAGTTCACCATGGGAAACTTTCCTCTGCTTCAAGAATTTTTGCAGAACAAAGGCAGCCAAACAGCTTTAAAAAGTATGAATAAAGAAGCACAACTTTTATTTTGTGTTTTTAATTAGATCACTTTCCCGTCCGCTGTGGACATGGAAAAAGACTGTTTTTGAAAAGGTGGGGGGAGAAAGTAGTTATGTGACAACAGAGGCACAATTTCTGCCAGCTTCTCAGAGCAATAAAACTCTTGTCTATCTCTGCATGCACACATGCTTGCATATCGGTACCCTTTGTATTTCTGAAAACTTCTGCTCCTTTGAGTGGGGCACAGAGAGGGAGAGAAGAAATGTCACCGTAAGTGTTTTGATGTAGAATCCGTTTCATGTGAAGTTCTCCTTTAGCGATGACAACTTTTCTAAACCCACTGCAAATTTAGAAATGTTTCTCATTTCCCTTCTCTCACGCTTCTCCATGATCGTAGCATCAAACGGCAGTGGGATGAGGGCGATTGAGGCGGGTCTGTGGCATTTTCTTTTTGGAATGCCGAGCCAGAATGAAGTGATTAATTAAACAGGTGTTCTCAGAGGGAGAGTGTGTGTGTTCTGGGGGCGAGCAGGTCCTAGGTGTTAATAATGTAACCGGCTTTGCACTGCGGCGCCCTTATCGCTTCGTGAGCACCGTTTTATCTGCCTTCTGTGGCCACAAAGACATGCCTGTCGGGAACGGTGTCGCTGTCAGGGTGGAGGCAGAGAAATGGTCCCTTCATCTGGAGTTTATCCACTTTGCTGTGGTCCCCCCTCCCAACACCCAGTCTCTTTTTCTTCTCTTCTTCAGAGCGCGCGGCAGAGTGCAAGCAGCGGATGGATTTAGAAAGTGTGTTGTAGATTAGGGCACTTTTATCTGTGCACAGCACATCTTCATGTTGATAATTATTTCAGCAACCTTCATGCCCAAAGCATTATGTATTAATGAATGAATCTAAGATTTGTCAAAAATAATGCCTTCTGCTGCTTTTACAGTTGTTCTCTCATTGGAAAGTTTCTGTCAAGTTTTTGCAGCGCATTATTCTGATATAGTGACGGGTTGTAAGTCGGATTCTTTTCCCTGTTCCTCTCAACAGAAAGAGCTGAATAGTAATCCTGAATGCCCAAGGATGTGTGCCTACAAATTAGTCACAGTCAAGTTCAAGTGGTGGGGCCTGCAGACCAAAGTGGAGAACTTCATCCATGAGGTTAGTGACAAATTTAGGATTAGGATTCACCTTTATTGTCATTACACATGTATAAATACAGGCTAACGAAATACAGTAGAAGAAGGAAAAACTCATTTACACAGTTGGCTCATGAGTTATATTTAGACTGAGAGTATTGCAAGTTTGCGCATGCAGTACTGTGCCTCTTCTGTCTGGGTGGGCAGTGCCTAATTTGTGCGTAATTATTATAAGCAAGCTGTAACTGCAAACATGATGAGGTAATGTTTGGGGGCTCTATAGTCAAATGGAACTTAAGCCAGTAGGATACTGTAGAGTAATTTGTATTTAGAGTTTTCTCAAGTTTCAAATGTACTTATATGCACACGACTGATGCTAAACATCACCCAGTCCTAACCAAGACTGTCACTGTCTACCACAGCAAGAGAAGAGGATCTTCACAAACTTCCATCGCCAACTCTTCTGTTGGATTGATAAGTGGGTGGAGCTAAATATGGATGATATACGGCGTATGGAGGCGGAAACGCAGAGAGAGCTGGATGAGGTGAGTGTATAAGTAGAAAATTCACGATTAAAAATGAAACCTTAAGTTTGGTAAGTGATGGATTTGGTGCAAGAGAAAAAAAAACTTTCCCAAACCTAAACCCTCTCTTTGGTTAAATTTCTCTTATTTTCCTGTGCAAAACCCATTTCTATGATTGCCTTTATTGTATTTTTATCCATAGGCGTCGTAAGAATAGTTCTATACGAGGTACAAAGGCTACAGAGGAGTAGCAAGGCCAAGTGTAGGTCTTTGTACTGCTGTTTGTTGTTACTGGTAGGGCGGCATCTTAATGGGGTTTCTGTTAGCCTGGCAAGGGTGTGCCACATCATGCCATATAGCAAATTATGATCTGATACATTTCCACCGTCATCTGTAGGCTGCCTCTGTTGCAGCGTATCCCATGGTTAGTGCATGATGGTCTACACTCAGCTTGTGATGTGTAACAACGTCTGCCAAGTGCAGGGTATTTTTATGTTAGCCCCCCAAGTGTAACTCTGCCTGAGTTGCACACTTCAGTATCATTTTTTTAATTTTTCTATCAACAAATCACTAAGTTAGAGTAGTTTATATGTAACCTAACCATTTGTATTATTATTCCATCCATCCGTCCATTTTAATGGCTCATCCAGTTCAGGGTTGACCTTCACAGTAAACAGCATCTGCTTGCAGGAAGCTTTCATTTGTGAAAAGTCTTAATATATTGTCTAATGTTTTATCACAAAGTTGACAGAGCTTCATTAGATGCTCACTTTAGACGACTTTAGTTTTTCTGTGCGGTGCAGTGGAAAAACACTCATAGCGATCCAGCACGGCTTGGCTGCTTGCAGCTGTTCATGGCATGATGCAACTTCACTCTGCACTCTTCGGTGTTGAGAAAGGGCTTTTACTCCACTGTGCTTGTGCTTGTGTGTGCACACACCATTTCACATTTGAGGTCCAAAAGCAGTCATCTAAGGGGAAACACTGGTGAAAAGCATGCATTTCTTTACCATAAAAACTTCTTTAGTTGCATTTTTGTAGTGTTCTTCTTTGTGCGATTTGAACACAGGATAACAGTGTTTGATTGAACCTCAACAGTACAGATGTGTTTTTTGTTTTTTTAGTCACATCATCAGTAAATACCCAATGACCCAGTTCTGCTGGCAGTCACACAAGCCCATGCCATAACATTGCGTCCGCCATGTCTGACAAATGATTTGCTATGCTTGGTCTTATTAGCCCTTCTGTTCCTTCTTCGTACTATGTACTGTCTGTTTTCACATTAGTAAAGGCAATTTTTGACTGTAGACTTTGACAGTGGTGTGCGTACCTCCTCAAGAGTTCTCCTCAGGCAGCTAGATGTTATGAACAGGCTATTTCTTTAAAAATTCCTCCATTTTCATTGTCTTTTGTTGTCTTCTGTGTATTGCGGGCCTTTTAGGGTTACTGAGCCGCCCACTGCTCTTGTTAATTTTAAGAAGGAGCTATAATGTTCGATTTGATAGCTCACTTGCAATAACACCTACTTTTATTGCACATTGAGAGCTCCTATGAACAGCTAGCATACAAGTTTTACACAAGGTGGTAAGTAGTTATATATGTACACAGAAGGGCCTGCAGTCCAGTTAATCCCCATAGAAAAAAGATGTGGGGTAAAAAAAAAAAGTAAAACGGTCTACTTCTAAATCACAGGCTTCAATTTCTGTGTCTTGCATTCACTGTAAACCTCTCCACTGCCTTGCTCTTGAAACTTCTCCAAATATCAGTCTGGGAGCTTTTGGCCGTACAAGGAGAACAAGGGAGGAATCTGGGCTGAACCGGCCAAAGTGGGCCAGTCTCAAACATTCCTGGCTTGCTACCAGCATGCAGAATTTTTGCGCTTTGCCTTTTCACATCTCGCCCAGCTGAGCATGTGTTTCCAGTTTTCCCTTGGAGTAAGTAAACAGGTTGGTACAATCAAAGACGGCTGTGGCAAGCAGGGCAACAAGCCTGAACCTCAAAGCTCAAGGGTTAGCAGGGTCACATTTGGGTGTTGGTGAGAACAAGTCACTGCCCTTCACGTTCTAGACAAACACAGCACTGGGTGAATGGAAAAACCCAGCATTAAGGAAACGGTATACTAATAGTCATATCTGAACTCTTGAAGTATAGTGGTTTGGTGCCGATGGTGTGGAAGGAGGAGGTATGAGAGGACGGGGTGTGTACGAGGGGATTTCAAGATGGCTCCTTTTTCCTCATTAACATACAAATGGAATTCTGCAGTTGAGAAGGAGTCTGCTGTGATTGAGGGGAAAGGGAGGGAGGATTGGGGGGGGTGAAAGGATGGAGAAGTGGGAGGGTGAATCCTCGTGCCATTTCATCAGATCTGTCTATTCCTCTGTTTAGAGCCAGTGTTGGTTTGAACTGTTCCATTAAGGTGTTCGGCTATCAGATTCTAACACTAATTGACTTTCCAAAGCCATCAGCCTCAGGGTGGGAGAATTTGAAAGTGATGCTTTTATCTACCTAGAAGACAAACAGGAGGCTTGATAAGGACTTTTGGAGCTGCCCTTTTTTTCCAGTTTACAAAAAGAAATTTAATGTATTTTTACTGGTTTGCAAAGCCAAAAGTAAGATTTAATGAATAGAAAGAAGTCTGACCCCTCCCAGTAACCAGCAACTGAAGCTATCATCTGAACTCCCCCTTACGTGTTTAGCTTGCATAAATCTAACGCGTGTTATTTCTCTCCCTTTCCCCACAGCTTCGCAAAAAGGGTGAAGTGCGAGGAACCAGCGCTACGGATGAATGAAAAGGATTTTAAACACCACACCCACAATGACAGCAGTTGTGAAGACTGCTAAGCGGGCTCCTTTGGTGCCACTTTTTTACCCTAACTGAATCACGCTGTGGAGGAGGGAGCGCTGCTACCTGCAATCAATAGAGCAGATCCCCGGCTTTAACCCAATCATAGTCATTCTATCCAGTGAGGAATTGATTTATAGCCACCGATACGATGCTAGCTGATGAGACTCTGGTTCATTTTGATCTTGGACAGAGAAAGGCCGGCTATGGCCATCAGGTTATTGAGACCTAGTCTTCTGCAGAGATGCAAAGAAAAGCTATTTACTTTTTTTTTAAAAAGAAACAAAAGCAAATTCATCAGCTTGATGCCACAGTGGCAGGTGTTGGACCAAATATTTCCAGCTCCCCCAACCTCCTTTTTTTCCCCGCTACCCAAAAACCCCCCATTCCTCGCAGAATGATGCCCTCTATGACCTCTCTTTGTCTCTTCCTCAGTGTTAACTGTACACACTGTGGCTCAGTGTGTGGTTTGCATTCCCTGGCAGGAGACTGTTTGTCATGCTCTTGTTCCTTCCTGCCATAGCCTCCATTAAGTGATTACTAACAGCCTTGGCGTCTTGGCCCATTGTAATCCTTCTTCCATCACCCCCCCCCACCTTATCGAAGCACTGCATCTTATTAACACTGACAATCATGTCTGTACAGGTATTCAGTCTCACTCCCACATGCAGAGGTAACAGGAAGCCCCCACACACACATTCATATGACACATACAGTGTCAGATGAGGATAAACATGCGAATTCATTCTTACGCATACACACACACTCACAGGTGTGGATACCTTTGTGCTGACAGATCTTTGAGAAACTCAAGCAGGGGCAGATCCTCGCGAGCTCGTTCAGCTAAAGGATGTTACTTTGGATGTGTTTACAGCTCTCACCCCCACCCCGCTATTCTGAAACAGTCACACATAACATACATTGCAGCATTCACCTCTCTAACAGATGTCCCTAGAGGAAAAAATAAAAATGAGAAAAAAACTGCACTGAAAAACAGCCACAGATGGTGCTACACCCCTCCAGCCTCTGTCACAAGCCAAACTGTGCTGCACTCACCCAGCCCACCACCAGAGGCCTTTCTCGCTCCTCCGGCTCTCTGAGGTAGACAGTTTCCAGAAGGCCTCCTCCTCGTCTGCATCATTCTAGCTGTGTTTACAGATTTGTAATTGCCTTATCAGTGCCTAGTGGATACCAGTACCATGTAGAGTTGCTTATGTGTCCAGGCCTTTACACCTATCAGAGCTACTACACTTAATGAACCTCTGCTGCCAGCCATTGTTTTAGCTACCTCTCTCATTTCTGACTGGCCATTTTTCCTGATGCCCTAAAGTGTGTCCACCAAATGTTTTGGAAAATGTCAGGCACCCAGTTGAACTCTTAAGAGGCACAAAGGTTTGGGTTCTTTTTGTTTTGTTCTGTTTTTCCCATGTAAGTGGCTCTATTAGTATGCCACACAATATTTTATGTCAAAGTGGTTCAAATACACGACTGTGCCTGGTAGCTGGTTTACATATAAAATGTTCCTTCAAGCACTGTTTTTATATCAATACTGTGGTTGTCTGGTTGTCATCTGCAGACATGCTCTTACAGCTCTCAACAACTTATATAAAGTTGAGCACAGAAAAGAAGCTCAGTGCCGCTTCAAGCTGCTGTCGTTTTATTTTTTGCGTAGCGTAAATACACGACACACTCGTGCTCAGGAAAAACGCTTTGGTGGACACACACCTCTTAAGGGTTAGCATTAGCTGTTAGCTGGTACTTCTTAGGATTCTTGATTAGATTAGATAAAACTTTATTAATCCCTCGGGTGGGTTCCTCCGGGAAATTCGGTGATTCTAGTCTTGACAAAAGAGCTTTATCAGGGCACAGACTTGTATGTTATTCCTTTGTTTCCTGGTATGTGGAAGTGCAATTCCTTTCCATTCCCTCAAGCAGAACTTTGTTACTATAACAGCCAGCGTGCACCGTTTGTCATGTAAATCTTTACCTCAGACCAGCCATTGGAAAGAGCTGCCATATTAATGTCTTCTGGCTTTTCAGCTCTGTATCCAGCTCTCTCTCTCTCTCTCTCTCTCTTTTTTTTTTTTCTTCAGGCTTCAGAATTGTGTCACATCAGCCTAGACTATTAATTATGGCTTGTGTTACATGTATACAGTATGTGCGGTTTGCTCATCTGTTCCCTCGTAATGTTCTTGAATATTTGTGTGTTTTGGTTGCGTGTCACTGTTTTAAACTGCCCAACATAAATTTGGAATTTGTGTTTAGTAATCGGTTTCCCGGTATTTTTCAAGGCAGATTATATGATTAAATACTTTCAGGAAAGTATTCTAGTGTGTTTGATTAATGACAGTCCTGTGAGGGCAAATCTGACCATGTCCATGGTAATTGGCTTTTCCAAAGAGAATAAATGGTGTTTATGTGTTCAGCAAATATCGATTTTAATATAGGAAAATTTGGGAAAACGGTTGTCAGAAGCAGCGGTTTTCAATAACAGAATCTTCTCAGGTTAACAATATGACAAAGATTTGAGGCTACAAAG
This sequence comes from Etia nguti, assembly GCA_015106755.1. Lineage (NCBI taxonomy): Eukaryota > Metazoa > Chordata > Actinopteri > Cichliformes > Cichlidae > Etia > Etia nguti. The sequence goes on from VUQG01043520.1 coordinate 37,016, forward strand.
ATAATGTAGCCTTCCCTTTTATCGTCTTTATGTGTGAGAGCCACTTTGGTCTTTGTTACGGTCATGACTGCATATGTCTCTGAGCAAACAGTGTAATTAGTGTTTCAAAGTTCATTTGAATAATTCCTCATGTGTGTTTGAATAAAAAAAACAAGAACCCAGTGGAGGGAGGGGGGGATCTGAAATCAGTCGTTTGCTATTCGTCAAAACAATGATATTAACAAAAGTGTTTAAAGGTTCTGATCAGCTTTTGAAAATCAGGGGTTGTGGTAACGAATGTATGATGTATTGTGCCTTTTTCTTTCTGCACATCTTTTTTTGTGCTACCAAGTCTATATATTGTATCTAATATTGTATCAAAATATAAATAAATTTCCTTTTTTTTTCTTCTTTTTTTTTTGGACAAAGTTTCCTGAAGTTCAGTTTGTGGTGTTTTTGTCTGATTGCTAGAAAATAAAGGTTTTGCCTGAGGGGGATTTGATTGTCCTCAGGGCAAAGGAGAGAGCTGTCATTTATTTCTAAAGCTTTAGATGGTCACAATCTTTGCTAAAACACTATAAAAGATTTATTATGTATTTATTTATTTGTGCTATATGTTATGCTTTCTTTCATTTTTGCCTAGCTTTGAATGACAGTTCTGTACTGTAGATTGCAGATAAGACAAAAATTTCCTACAGATTTTGTGGACTCCAGCGTCAACCGCACTTTCTGCGACCTGCAAGGCAGGAGAGTCGCACAATAACAGCGGAATCTGTGCTAAAGAGCAGGAAAAGCCACCAGTCTGCTGCCTGAGATAGCTGCCTTTTCTTTCTTTTTTTCTTTTTTTTTTTATTGTTTGTGGAGGAATAGTCACATGGGCCTGCTGCAAGGAAACCAGCTATATCTGCCACAGAACAAGCAAATAATGCTGTTTCTAAAAGGGGAGATGGGCAGACTCGCCCACACACCTCCTGTTAAGTGGCAGCTCACAGTAGTCTACAGTAGGCATGCATCCATCCGTCCATGTGTCTCCCTTGCGAGGAAGATGAAGGGACATGTCATGAGTGAGCCCCTGTCGTTTAAATAGATACTGCAACAGATGAAGGGAAGAAATGGATCTCAAAGAGAGGCTCGAGACTTGACACAGCAGGACGTCCAGGCGCGTTACCAAAGAAAGCCTCAGTGTTTACAGCTCCAAACACTTTGTTATAGCGGCTTGTTGCTTGATTGCATAAGCACACAGTATCCTGAAATCTGTCAAAATGAATCGTGCAGGCCTGCGACACCTAGGGAAAAAAAAGAAAGTTGCTCTAGTGTTTGTGCACCACATGGCTGCATTTCCTGCCGCAAGACAACACACTCTGGTAGAACTTCTGTTTTTATAGGAAGTGGCACAAGTGAAGATTTAAACTCACAGTTTGGTCCACGCCTACCGTGTTTGTGTATGTGACCCCTCCCCGGGGGGGCACATTTGCTCAGTGGCTGCAGGTTTTCTTGGAGAGGAAAGTTATTTCTGGTCTACACGGGTTAGCAGTGATGTCACGAGCGCTTCCTCATCCTCCGGGCTCGGGTCAAGTTTAGCCCCAGAGATTCTCCTGAGTCTTTCCTGTTGTTCTGAGAGAGGTGCGGAGTTGAGCGATGTGTGTGGGGTGGGGAGAGGATGAGGGGGTGTCTGTTGCCACCCTCCCCTTAATACAATGGTGGTTCTTTTGGATGACAGATGCTGCTTAACCCATCCTGACCCAGGGAGCTGCGATGGCTCATCTGAATGACAGGCCCACAGAGGACACACTGACGCTCTGCTGCTCACTGCCTGAGCTGCACAGGACACTGTACCCCCAACAAGGGAAGGAACTGTCTCTTTGGGCAACCCCCACAGTAATATATGTCTAGCTGAGGAAAGCTTAACACTCTGAATTAAGGGTAGAAAAGGGCACCCACTTCTGCTATCTTGTCCTATTGAGTAAAATATTGAGACAAATTGAGTACTAAATCACTGTAGAAAAGAGTGGTATTGTGACAGTGCTTGAAAGCCTGTAGACTCTCCATTGTCATGAAGTCGCCTCAGCAGCAGCAGCAGTAGCTCTGGGCTGCATTTATCATCACTGGGGACTCAGGAGGAAAGAGACCGTGCCATCAGTTTGTCATACTTAACTTGTCTGTCTCCATTTGAGAAGACAGTGTAGACAGAACTAGCGGGCTCTGTATCACAGGGTTATTAGTATTACTGTCAGACAGAACAATATCTTGATGTTGTTGCTGTTGAGCTGCAGAATATTTGCTTTGAATGCTCTTAATTGTGTTTTTGGGATACAGCCTAGTCTTTACCCATTTAAAAAAAAACACAAACCCATGAGTCCTGATTTCTAAAGCACAGAGTGATGCTCACACTTTCAGGTTTCATGGCTAAAATTCTTGTCATGATAGATCCAGATGGCTTTTGGAATACAGAGGCAGCCCATTAACACGAGTGTGAATTAGTAGCAATAACACAACAGTATTCAGCACATCTGAACAACTTAGCATCCCTGTCCGTCCCCCTCTCACTCAAAGCCTCCTTCAGAACACAGCCACTACCCATCACTGCCTCTGCACCATGAGCTTCTGTTCTCCCAGCTTCAAAAAGTGCGTTTGAACACGTATATTTGAGTGTCTTGTTCTGACCTGCTTCCAGGTTCAGCCCTTACATAACCCCCCCCCCCCCTTTTTTTTTTTTTTTAGGTACAAAATGAGCACT
>VUQG01043520.1:43156-53331 GCA_015106755.1 Etia nguti
TTTTGGGGACAGACGGAAAAATAGACAGTGTGCCGATGTCTGGCAAACTGGCCGTCATGTGGGATTGATTGCAGGGGAGTATGTTTGGGCTGGAGCAGTTTGGTTCTCAAATTAATAGCAGAAACCCTGGCCAGTCAGAGAGAAACATAAACCAACAGAGACTGAACATGGGCTCCCATTATAAAGGCCCCGGTTTTCATGCTGGAGGCCCGCCGGGAGCCGTGGAACCCGGCATGGGCCCTCTGAGCGAGCCGCAAATGCTCGGGCTCAATATGAACATGAATGGCGAGCAGTACGGGAGCTTTCACCCGCGGGGACACTCAGATATGCATGCAGGCAGTGGACTTCAGCAGCAGCAAGGGCAAGGACCAATGCATGGATTTTTTAACAACCAGCAACCTCATCAAGGACATCCTCACGGCCATCAACCCCACCCCCACCAACATCACCCCCATTTCAGTGGGAATTTTGGAGGCCCAGAGCCAGGGTCATCATGCCTGCATGGCGGCAGGCTGATGGGCTACAACAACAATAATGGCATGGGACCACAGCAGGGCTTTGGAGAAGGATTTGATCCTCTTGCTGAGGGACAGACGGGGGATGGCTTTCCCCAGCAGCAGCAACAGCAACCGCAGCAGCGGCCTGGTAACATGCCTGACTTTCAACATCATGGCCCTCCAAGTGGGAACCACGCTGTCCCTGCTCCCTGTCTCCCCCTGGACCAGTCACCTAATAGAGCAGCATCCTTTCACGGTCTTCCTTCCTCCTCATCCTCCTCATCTGAGTCTCATGGTTTGGAGCCTCGGCGGCTGCCAAACCAAGGAGCCGTAGAGGGATTAGAGTATAACTTTCCAAGTGAACCTCCATCTGGACATTTTGATGTACCTGTATTTTCTCCTTCAGAATCAGAATCTCAGTTACCACATTTTGGGCCAGGAAGACCAGTTCCCGGTGGGAATTTCCCAGGGAACGCTGGCATGCCACGGACACCAGGTATGCAGGGCATCTCTAAGGGACACCAGCCACCACCCCAGCCCCAGCAGCCTCAGCACGGAGTGTTTTTTGAACGTTTTGGAAATGGCCGGAAAGTGCCCGTGGGAATGGAGCCTGGGGTCAATCCAAGACATCCTCTCATGCAGCAACAACAACAGGCTGGCTTGATAGCCAGACAGAACTCATGCCCCCCTGGCCTCCCTCGACCCCCTCAGGCTGAGCCCGGCACTACTAACCCTAACATTCTGGATGGAGGGGTCATGATTCCTGGCCAACACAACCAGTTTGAATATCCCATTCACAGACTGGAAAATAGGGGCCTGCACCCCTACGGGGACCCCATGTTTAATATGCAACAGCCAGCTCCTCCTCCCTCCCAACAGCCTGCAAATCAGAGGCTCCAACACTTTGACTCTCCTTATATGAACATGGCGAAAAGGCCTAGATTTGACTTTCCTAATGCACATGGTGGCGAGGGCTGGTGTGGCGGTATGGACAACCACCTCTCTCCATCCGCCTACCCCGGCCTTCCTGGAGAGTTCACCCCACCCGTGAATGAAGGTTTTGGACCAGGTCCGCTGCAGCATCCGGGGCCCGAGCAACAGTCTCTGCAGCAGCGCCAGAATGCAGCTATGATGATAAAGCAGATGGCCTCTCGCAACCAGCAGCAAAGAATGAGGCAGCCGAGTCTACAGCAGTTGGGTCACCATGGCGATGTACCTCCAGGCCCAATGGTTCATGGAGGCCCAGTCGGGAGCATGCCTCACCCTGGCTTTGACAGGGAGAATGGTGGCAGGATGCCCAACATTGATGGGCAAAATCCTCATGTAACTCAGGAGAACTCCTGGTTTCAGGGGTCCCACCCACCAGGAGAAATGATGTCACGGCGTATGGGTGGAGCGGGTAATGAGTCAGGGCCTCATGACATGGGGCTGCAGCAGAACGGCGCTGGGATAATGTTTAGGCCAGGCATTGGCATGCAGGAGCCCATGAGAATACCAGGAGATGGACATGTGCAGAACCTTCATTCCCCAGGCATGCACTCACAGTTCAGTGGCAACATGGGCAACCTCACACAAATGCAGTCTCCGGGAGCAGGAGCAGGACATCCAAATGCACCAGCAGAGAGACGGCCCGCTGACTTCCCCGCACCTTCAATGGGAGCACAGCCAGCTTTTCCCTATGGGGGGGCTAACCGTCAGGGGCCGGCTCACAGTGCTCCCCAGGGGGTGAGCACCTCACCTGGCAACTACCCTCCTCAGTCTGAGTTCCCCTCAGGCCAGCGGTCGTCTGTTAGTAAGCTTGGAAATCTGTCCCTCGGGAACTTCAGCAAAACCAGCTCTAAAGACAGTGTTTTCGGCCAGAGCTGCCTAGCGGCCCTTTCCACAGCCTGCCAGAACATGATCGCTAGCCTAGGGGCCCCCAATCTTAACGTAACATTCAACAAGAAGAACCAAAACGAGGGCAAGCGAAAACTGAGTCAGACTGAGCAGGACATTAATAGCAGCACATCTAATGGGACTGGCAGTGCTGGTCCTGAATATTTTCAGAGCAGCACTTCCCAGAACAGCCAGATGCCTGGCACTGGGAATAGCAACTCTAAGCCTGCAAGTCAAAGCCAGACGGTGCAGGGGGAAGCCAGTGCCCTCTCCCCAAATTACAACATGGACGCTACCCCGTGCAGTGAGGGGAAGGCAACAACAGGGAGTGGGAGAGGGAGAGGGAGGAGAAAAAGAGACAGTGGACATGTGAGCCCTGGAATTTTTTTTTCCTCTGATAATAGTAACCCTGTTGTAAGTCCAGGCCAGCAGACCCCCTCGGCTGGCGTTGGGGAGAGGGGTGGGGGCACGCCCCATGAGAAACAACTCCAATCGCCCTCTTGGGGGAAAGGAGGTGACCTAATGTTGGGGGACCAGGCTGACCTTATGTCTTCTTTAGACAGTGGCATTCAAAGTGTTGCCAAGTCTGACAGCAGCTCACCAAGAGTGGACTTTTCTGAAGATGTCAGCACCCACTATGGCAATGAGGATGAGGTGTCTTCCAGCTCAGACGCAGGAGGGGCCTCAGCCAGCAAACCTAATCGCAGCCCTATAATCACCGGCTCACCCAAAATGCAGAGGAGTGACCACGGGTTGATAAATGGACAAAAGCCCCTTGGCATGGGCATTAACAATCATACTACCTCGACGCCAGACACCTATGGACTGAATGCTGGTGTGGGCACAGGGGCCAGTGGGGTCAGCCACCCGGGCACTCCTGGGGTGGAACAGGTACGCACCCCATCCAGCACCTCTGGCCAGGAAGAAATCCATCCTCTGGAGATTCTGCAGGCCCAAATCCAGCTACAGCGGCAGCAGTTCAGTATCTCTGAAGACCAGCCCCTGGCCATGAAGACAGGCAAAAAGAATGGCGACTGTCCCTCACAGAACGGAGACAATGAGCTGGCGAGCTGCAGCCCGGATGCTGGGAAGGGCTCAATGGGCACTATTGACCTTGACACCCTCATGGCAGAGCAGCACGCCACCTGGTACGTGCCCAGTGACAAGGTTATGATGGACGGGTCAGAGGATGACAAGGCTACGGGACCCTGGGAAAAAAATAAGAGCCAGAACAGCAGTAAAGAAGGTAAATGAAACAGTCTCTTTCTTTAAGTTTTAATTAATCTCTCTCATCCTCGTCACAGTCTCTCTCATATGCCACTCAGATTACATCAGCAGATCATGCTCATACAAACGAACAGATTTTCTTTCTTAAATGTCATTTATTTATTTTTTAAATCTGAAATGCAGTGTTCACACCACCAGTATAAATATGTAAAATCATCAGGTGAGACTTACAAGAGAAAACCTTTTGTCCACATTGCGCAGGCATAAAGCAGCGTCTCTGTTTAACTGGGGCCTTTGAGTTTTAGTGGTTTAACGTTTATAGGAGGATACTAAATTTAATAGTAGAGCCATTGATAGTCTTGAAAAGAGAGAAAGACAAAGAAAAAATATTTTCTTTTTTGAATTGGGTCTGTAGTAAGGAAATGTAAAAAATAAAACACACACACACACACACACACACACACACACACACACACACACTAATATATATCTATATAAGAACCGAAATAACAATAAGCAAAATAAACTTGCATCCATGCAAAGTATTTTATAGGGTTCTTCAGTCCAGAGGCACTTCAAAAGAACAGCTCAAGAAAAGTAAACATTTCCTGTGGCTCTTTATCTCGGTTTTCAGGGTGAACAACTACATTGTAAGATTAATAGCTTTCTGAGGATATGCGTTTTCGCAGCGGGGTTTCCCCCTCGCCTTGTTACGTGTTTGTTTTTGTTATTACCATGAGATAATACTGAGCTGTTGGACAGGAGATTAGATAGCATGGTGATATTACTGCCATTCACTTTCAGTTTTGTTTTACGTGGGAAATGGAAATGACGAAAAAGATGAAAGAGTTAAATGTTTTTTTTAATTGTTAAATGTTTGTTTCGTCTTGCTCCCTGTCCCTTTTAAATAATGTAAAACAATTGTCTAATAAAGTAAAATCTAGTAAAAGTAGAAATATTTTTAGTATTTTTACTATTTTACTACTATTTTGGTTTGTTTGTTTTTGAATGAAATTGGAAAAAGAAAGTGACTCTAAGGCACAGAATCAGTTTTTTAAACTGCAGTCTGCAGACGTGGTTTATGGATACAGTGCAATTTTATCTTCTTCTTTATTATGATTATTATTATTTGTATTATTTGTATTTTTTAGTGGCTCTAAATTTAAAAAAAATGCAGACAAATAAATATACAATTTAGCTGTTAGAGCTATGATGATGATGATGATGATAATAATAATAATAATAAATTAAATTTATTTTAAAAAGCTAAATTTATGATGGCTTCAATATGATTTATCATTACGTGCTTTAGTCATAATCACATCGTTTTAGCAGTATAACTGCATCATTAAGACAAGCTTTGTGTATTATAATATTTTACTTTAATTTTTTGTGTTATATTTATTGCTTCTCTTTAGTTGTCTGTTCTTTCTCATTTTATTTTCCTTTTCCATTTCGCGTGGGCTCTTAAGTCGCTCATTTCAAACCACAGCGTTGTACAGAGGCGTCTGTCGGTGTTACCAGACGGACACGCTTTTAAATGGTTGAACAGTGGCGGGTTTGCGCTGAAAGACCCCTGCATCTTTTGATATATAATAATAATATGGATAGGTTATATAATTGCGCGAGTGGCTTCGCGCGTCTCGAACGCCTCTTTGTTCTGATCGGCGCGGGCGCAGAGAGAGGGGCGGGGACGCGCATCGCGCGGACTCTGGAGTCCAGGCACACTTGTTTGTGAGACTGAGCACAGGACGTCTCGCTGTAGCAGTGGTGGCATTACATCTAAAAAGCACTCTGACTCACCATTTAGGTTTTTTGTGTTCACCCGGTCATGAAGTAACTGTAACAAGCGGTGTGCTGCATATTAATGTGATCCAGAATCAGCCAAACTGGTGCATTTCTGCTCACCTATCCCTGCGCTTCCTCATAATTAAAGAGGCTTCTGTTGTCAGAGATTTATAAATGGCAACTCATTTTGATTATAATTACTGAGCAAATCTAACAATGATGAGCAGCCAGCAGCACTCATCCTGCTGCATTTACTATTTTAATTCCTCTGGGGCTGATGGCACATTTAAAAAAATTTCAATAGGCAAAAATCAGGCAGAATACTCCTCCTCTCCTCTCCTCTCCTCCTTTCCCCTCCTTTCCTCTCCTTTCCTCTTTCAGCCCTCCCTGCATGGACACAAGGCATGCAGCTCTGGAGCGATCGATAGCTAGTTAGCACAAATCACGGCTCCTGACAGTTTCTCATTTGAGTGCTTCAGACAGCAAAGATGAAAAAAGGGTGGAGGTGTATTTGAGAGGGGGGAGGGGGATTTTAAGATTGAATCTGATGCTTAGGCTACACAGAAGGGAGCAAAATAACATAATAATTTAAGATAAGTCATAGCCCACAGTGTAGTTCCATAACATCCCACAGGCTTTTCACGCTGCAAAAAATATCCATCTCCACCACTGAGTCGAGTTATAAGTCCTCAGCCTTGTAAACAAAAATCTGCCACTGGCAAGATAATGCCAGTGGCACTAATGTAAAATAAATCAAGGCGGTTCTTTAGTCCATTAGGCCTAACGAAATTTAACTGGGTCATAGAAAAATGACCATTTTAATTAGGAAGAACTTAATTCTTGTAATCTCAGTAAAAATGATTCTTCCTCACGTATCGGGATATTTTAACGAACGTTCGAAGACGACATGACTTGTTAAGATATTTCTACACTGTGCAACTATAACTGTCATGTGAGTCTTACGTGCTGGCTAAAAAGAATTGCACCTCTGTTACATTTTTTTCCTTGCAGGTCAAATAGTTCTCTTTCTGACCTCTTCCAAAAAAAAAAACCCTTCTGTCATCACCACTGCATATACACCGACAGCAAATGTCTTAGTATTTGTTTGGAATTATGCATAGATTCTTTTTATTCTTGTGTCAAATCAATAACTTCAGTAATGATGAACAATAATAGATAAAAGCCTTGTTTTAAAGGTGAAAAAATGCTTTGAAATTTAGCTCAGTTGTCTGGCATTCATCTTTTCAGAGAATGTATCTCTATATGAAAAATGGCTTATTTCTAGAGAAAATTCAGGCTTTGTGCTCAAAGTGGTGTGAAGAAGTTTACTTTCAGAAGTGGACCAGGTGAATCAGCAGGCTGTGTGTATTTTGGGTATCTGTATGTGATGAGGTGAGAATGACCAGCGTTCAGGGTCAAGGATCAGTTTGGTTCCCTTAAAGTTGAAGCTTTTCTATCTCTGATCACCATTTCACTCAAATGTAAAGTAGCGAAACGTAGAATAATTGCTGTTGCCGTGTGTATTTGTCTTTCAGGAGGATTTCAGGAGCTATATATCTTGCTATGCTTTAAATAAGACCCAGTGCTGATATTTACTAGCAGTGTGTAACTTACTGGATGCTTGAGTGTGCAGATAAAAGCTAAACTGTGCTTACAGGAACTGTATTCTGAGTGCTGATATCTGTGCATCCCGGCTCACATCTCTGTGGTCCCTCTGTGCCTGTTAAAGTGATGCGTGTGGCAGTAATGTCCCCCACTGGACCCCATACTTGGCCTCCTATCTCTGTGACGTTGTGCAGCGCAAGTCTTTCGCCCAGGCACAGCAATAGAAGTTGCTCTAAGCCCCATGGCCTGCAGAGTCTGGTGTGCTGCTCGGCTTCCCCGAACTCTCAAGGAGGTTTAGCAAAGAGGAAGAAGTATTTTAGGTGTACACGATCAACTTTCCCATGTCAGTTAATGTTATTTCTCCTTTTTCTAAAAGCATTTTTTTTTTACGCTCTTCCTCTTCCCTTCTCTTCTGTATATCTTTGCCAGAAGCTGACCGCTCATTTGGAAAGTCGTGCATAGTCAAGATAACAGGCGAGCAGCAGGCGTAGGAAGTGATTCAGTTATTTTTATTTTTACTTTTCACTGTTTTTTTGGGTTTTTTTGCCCTGTACACAGTTTTTTTTTTTTTTTCACACTTCACAGTTGACCTCATAGAATAGTTTTCACTCTTCACGCTCAGTAATCAGTCCTTAAACAGCTTTAATAATGATCAAATCTGTCACTCTGACTTTGACAGCTTTGAAAAGAAGGAGCTTTCGTCTTATCACACCTACGAGAAAGTACTTAAAGCACAAAAAAGGAGGCTGTATTGATAGCAAGGAGAACAATCCTGTGAGACTACCTGGTTTTGACATTTCAGTACGACAACAGCTCCTCAAATCACACCAGTAATTTGTGCTTCCTTTTTCTAAAATAGAAGAAAGTGATTGGCACGTTCTTGAAATGTGGAGGGGGGAGGGGGAAAAAAACAGCTTGGGGCAGTCTGTGTTCTTTACCTGTCATTACAAGGTGTTTTATATCGACTTCTTTTTTTTTTTTCAACAACACACATCCACGAGCCCTCGCCCGCACACTTCTGCACTTCATCATTATGATAATCATAGCAATTAGCATTGTTAATATTGTTTTCCGAAAGTCATAATTCATCTTCCAGTGACTACTTCAAGCTGACTTGGTTATTGACAGGTTCATCCAAGCTGCAAAGGACGGTTAGTTTTTAGCAACACAGATGTATTAATGTAAGAAAAGGGCAACACTTGAAAAACTGTCTGTAGTGCGGACATAAAAAACAAACAAACAATTGCATTATAGTATTTTAATGTGAAAAAAATATTTTACTCCTTTAGCATGTGCGTGTGTGCGCGCGCGCTGGCACTGCAACTTGCATATGCATTTGCCTGCTGTGGACATAAAGTTTGGTTTATTTAGACTCAGTGTCATGCTCACGGCTTCAGCTTCAGATCTCAGGTGTCTCTCTCGTTGGAGCGCGTGCACACTGATTCCTAACATGCTGAAAACATTTAAGAGTATTTACTCTGCATGTAAATACTACAGGATCGTCTTTATATTTAAAGCGTCTAGATTTAGGACACTTTCTGAGAGTCATCTGTTTGTTTACGTGCAACGTGTGCGTGGTTTTCATGTTCCTTAGGATTTTTGCAAGACAGTCAAAGGAAGCCTATTAAAGACGCGTGCTGGTGACTGATGAAGAGTGAGAGAGAGAGAGAGAGAGAGAGAGAGAGAGGAAAAGACGAAACAAGCCTGTCAAGCCTTTTTTTTTTGGCGTTGCTGGAGTTTCAACTCTTCAAAATAGAACCTCCATCCGGTGTTTTGTTTTCCATGGGGAAAGGTGTTAGAATAAAATGAAACTTGTCTCAGCATGTGGTAAATATTCTCCTTGGAAGCAACAAGGAATGAAAAGCTGAATATACCTAGGAGATGCAGAGAGGGAGGAGTCCCAAGCATTTGAATGTGGGTGCGAGTGGCAAGTCTCTAAAAATGTCCACGTGTCTTGTTTAGCGACACAGGGGTCAAAAGAAGACACACACACATAAAAAAACAACCCCAAAAAACATCAGTTTGATACAAAGGTCCCGAAAGGTGTCCTGGGTTCATGGATTCCCTGTTATTCAAGTGCAGCTTTTTAAAAAGTGTGTGTGTGTGTGTTTTTACTTTGTTGTTGTTTTTTTTTTCTTCAGAGGTGTAGATGTTGTCATGCTGCCAGCAGCGGTTATGTTATGTGCCATACAGGTAGTCGTCAGGCAGTGTTTAATTTGTATTGAGGAACTGACAAATGAGTTATGACACTGGAGCTGTTTCTCTTGGGAGACAGAAGTTGAAGCTGATGGCGGGCAAGAGAAAGTAAGAGAGATAGAGAGAAGTTTTTTTTTTGTGTGTGTGTGTGTTTTTTTTTCCCCTTAAAAGAACATCTGTGGTTTCACTCACGAGGTGAGTGAGAAGGTAATAGCTACCATTTGCATTTATGGAAGAGAAAATAATTCAATTTTTCCATCACTTTCATGCACCACAACCATTGTTCATTCTAGTCTGTGTAGGAGTTGTTTTTTCAGTTTTGTCAGTGTAGCTGTGTATCTATAGCTCTTCAAATATGTCTGCCCATAAAACTGTCACTACTTAACACCAATTAGAAAAATTCTAAATAAACAGTATAATATTCTATATTTTACTCCTTACACTGCACATGTTGTTTGGGGGGGTTTTGTTTTGTTTTTGTGTGTGTGGCAGGTTGTGGTTAAAAATGAAATTAGGCACATTATTGTTTTAGCTCAAAACAAAAACCAAAGGCATGCGAAACCTCTTCGAGTAGCCTTTGTTTTCATGTGTGCGTGAGCCTTTCCGAAAAGACCGAAGCTTGCAGTACTGTGCTGTGAAACAAAATAGAGACAGTGAAGTAGATCAATATGTCACTGACTTGGATGACATGTTGGACAGGTCCTGGACATGGTTGTGAGTTATGAAGGAGGCACTAAATCACTTCCCATGTTCTGATTTGTGTCTGGTTTCCTAAGCATTTCTTGTGGCCAGAGGCAGAGGTGTGCGTGCGTGCGTGCATTTGTGTGGGTATGAGTTTGAGGAGATGGCAATGGGTGTGTTGTTGGAGAGAAGGTAACAAATGCTGGGGGCAGAGCCTGCCTGGGCAAGTTTTTCTCTCTCTTTTTTTCCCCCACCACTTTATGTTTCAGGCCAGAGAACAGAGAGGAAATTCAAACCAAAATAACC
>VUQG01043520.1:61768-100952 GCA_015106755.1 Etia nguti
GTTGTTTTTTTTTTTTTTTTTTTTTGGGAAGTTTGGAAATCTTCCAAACAGTGCCTTTTTGCTTTCAAAAAACCCCTCTACTTGTGTAAATGTGCTCTTTGTCCCTTGGCCTATTGTTTGAATAGCATTGTGGACTTTTTGTGGGAAGCTCACAGGGGCCTGGGGGCCTAGGGGGCCAAGGAGGGACCAAGGGGGGCTCTGCCTGAATGACTCAGACCCAGGACACGGAGCTGTGGAGGGACCAAGGTACAATTAAGACAATGTATGCATGCATACACACACATGGAAATACAACTCTCCACACATGCTTGGAAAAAAATAACACAGAAATAGTAAAAATGCATTTAAAACTCAATTCAAAAAATGTTAACAGTATGAGTCTTTCTGAGAACTATCCCATTGTAGTAACTTCTTTGCTGAAACAATATGAAAACCGCCCGGCTCCCTCCCCCTATAAAGGGATTTCTTAATAGAGCTGAATGTCTGGAGTCCCTCGCTTCAGCCAATTCATGACATCCATCTGTCCTCGCTCTCAAAAGATGCCGGCAGGTGGAAGAAAAGCCCAGAGCATTTGCATTTTGGGGCCCATTTATTCTTCAGAGTCCATGGGTCAGTCCAGTAAAAAGCTTGCCTGTATTGTAAAATTATAGAGTTGAAGTATGTTAAAAACACTAACTCCTGGGAAATGCACAGACTTTCGACCCGCGTATGGTGCAGCCGAGAGAAGCGGAGAGAAGTAGCCCACTTTACATTGTGATGATGTCCTCGTAGAACCGAATGCAGTTAAGCAATATTGTTGTTGTGATGCAATATTGCAACAGGTGCATTTAGTTACACAGACCTCATGCAGATTTATTTCAGATCCAATCAGGATAATCTAATGTGGAAGAAGTAAGACCTAATGAATAATCACTTGCATGTAAGGAGAGACTACTAGTACTTGAAGTTTCTGCTACTCTGTAAATCCCTATCCCGGCTGTACACGGACCCTCGACTATACTTCCCATTACTATACTTCCTATAGTTGGTTAGATACTAAAGGCTCTTCTGAACTCTCCTTCACTGTCATCACTAGATATCCTGTGACCTTCCTAGCACTGAACCCCCCCCCCCCCCCCCCCCCCCCGCCCCCCCCCCCCCTCTCTCTCTCTCTCTCCTCCAACACCACCACCTCCTCCATCTTTGAGATAAAACACTGCCTTTAGATTTCCAGCAGCAGCAGCAGCAGAGGGCTGGCGCTGCAGTTGCGCTGGCACAAATTCAACGTGGGTGCACACAGTGAGTGAGAGAGTGAGAGAGAAAGAGAGAGAGACCTGCCGCATCTTGTGGATTTCTTTGCGAACAAGCCCGTGTACATGGTTCTCCCTGTTTCTTTCTCTCTGTCACACACAGACCAGGAGCTGATTCCAGTTTTCGGAGAAAATGTGGCATCGCACAATAGCGGCAGTCCTTTTTTTACTCAATTCTTTGGGGCACTCGCTGGCAGGCTTTCCAAACCAAATCAACATCGGTAAGTTCAATGGGATGCTCTGACTACATATTAATTTTAAAAACATTTACCACAGTCTAAATAGCACACCACTCTTTAAGTCTCAATCAGTCACTGCTTGAGGTTTTGTTTTTCTTGTTGTTGCTTTTTTTTTTTTCTTAATTCGTTGCCAACTTCACTTCTCACTAACCCAAACTGGGATTTTGCGCGTCTCTGTGGGCGGTTTGTTAAAAAATAGAGTTTATATAATTTTGTCAAAATGAGAATTATGGCGCATTATTTAGTGTGACAATGTATTACACATTTTTTTGTTTTGTTTCTTCCATTGAAATGAACTCACGTACGAGCCTCTGATATAATGCCATCACGCAGTCAGCCTGCCGTCCTTTTTAGTGGGATTCGAGATAGAGCAAACGCAGGGTTATGCATGCTGGGGATGGACTAATTAAAGCGCTGTCTTATGTGACATTTTGTTTCCCGTAGGCGGACTGTTCATGCGCTCTACAGTGCAGGAACACAGCGCCTTCAGGTTTGCTGTCCAGCTGTATAACACCAACCAGAATGTGACAGAGAAACCCTTCCACCTCAATTACAATGTTGACAACCTGGAGTCCTCCAACAGTTTCTCCGTCACACATGCCTGTGAGTAGTTCTGCACTGTACCACTGCCTTTCTCTGCACAAGAACAATAAGAAAGATTTCTGTTTTAGTACTATTTTTTTCTCAGAATGGAAAAGAAAGTGCTGCAAGTTCAGGACCGAAAACACGCAAACAGTCAAACACATGCGGAGTACATCAAATCATTTTTGCTCTAATATTCTCATTGGTAGGCCATTCCAAAAAAACCCGACACAGATGTTTATGAGCTGAAAATGGCGTATGAATAAACACAGACACCTGCCAAGTGTCTGGCTTAATACTCAAACTCCTCAGTCATGGCATCCAAAATTCACCAGCTGGATTATGGAGCTTGATGGCCCGTAATTAGCCAAACAGTGATTTTTTTTTAAATTTAGTAATTCCAGAGAATCTGATGAGCAGAACTTGGATGAACGTGCTCGAAAGTGCAAAAAACCAAAAACCACTGCCACCGTGTTTGTTGGAGTATAGGATCAAGGGTTTCCATTAGGGACTGTGCGAAAAATGAATTTGGAAGAGTGGGCATTAAAATGTTGTGACTGTAGAACAAATAGTTGTGGAATCAGACAAACACAATTGAAAACAAAAGAAAAGATGAGCTGTATTTACAAAGGTGAATAAGGACACATCACTTTACAGGAGTTTAACAATGCTGGCACATTTCTTTAACATGCACATTGATGAAATGTGCACTCTCTGTTGTATCTGTGTGCAGGTATACCCCTTTGCTAACTCACCCATCCCACCCCATTAGTGTTCGGGGGAGTTTGAATGTCACTTGTCCTTTTATAGTGACTTTAAATATCACATTAGTGTCTACTAGCTTTATAGTGCTGAGGACTCTTCTATCTTCTCCCTCTGATGGATAAATAGCCCACAGTATCAGCTGTAACATTCTCTAATCCATGTAGTCATCTCTGCAAACATGATGCACTCAATAGTAAGCTGCAAAGTGTAAGAAGGTCTCATATTTGGTCTACCAGTCCCTCATCTGCCATGTAGGGCACCGAGTTCTGTCTGGAGAATTAATTTGTTATCTTTTGTCTCACCAACTTTGCTTCACACGTCACGGTTGAGGATCAGTTGCAGCTCTCCAAACTCTGTCAGCTGCCTTAGAGATGTCTGAGGAACCTAATAAAGTGAGAGTAGGGCTAAAAAAAAAAAAGAAAAGAAAAAGAAAGGGCATGAACACAACTACATCCCAAGCTCTCAATCATATTAAATACTGCTGAGGTCATGTGGTTGGTGGTGAGCGTTAGCACCACTCACCGACGACCAGATTGGAGCAGCCTTGGGGAGAAGCTGCAGGCGGATGCAGGTTTACACACATTCACACGCTCACACCTTGACACTGCCCGGTTTGACTACAACCTTGCACTGTCAACTGCTGAGCAATTACACTGAAGCAGCTGTGGGGTCAGTGCTCAGCTCAAGGGCACTTCAGCAGTTGCTGTGGAGGAAGAGATGAATATTACACGCTCGGCTTGTCCGGATCAGGGCTAAAGCACAAACTGCAAAGAGTTCGTCCACAGCCGCAACTGACTTTGACTAAACCTGAACCCATTGTTTTTGAAAGAAGCTTAAGGCTTTTCTTAAAGGATAAGAAGAAAAAAAAAGCTGATAATCAGGAGGATTAATTTCAGCCAGATAAGCTGATGCAAGCTTAGCTCAGTGCTCTCCTGTTGAAAAAAGACCAGTGAGCAGCTCATTATGCAGACCAGCCAGGCCAGTTTGTGACTAAGGAATTTGCTTGAAAATGCACCAAACTACACAATTCTTATTATAGTAGTCTGCATTGCATAATGCCCCACTTGCCTGGCAGGTGTCGATGTAGCAAATGAATGTGATGATTATGATTTGACACATTTCTATTCTGGCAAGTATTACACATTAGTCATAGCTGTGCTTTCCTACAGCTAGCCTTGTCAATTCTGATAATATTAGCAACTGCTGATATGACTGAGATTTTAAATCTGCTTATTTCTTGTGATCTTTGAGACCATCTACATAGCTCCCTCTTTAAATAAAACAATTGAAAGATGAAAAGAAACAGAGCAGTTACTTTTTGCTTTCATCACTTGTTGTGTTTGCTTTGTAGATTCTGAGTGGTAAAAAAAAAAGAAAGCAGGACAACACTACAGACCTCCATTTAGGTCAGTCTGTAACGACCGTCGCAAATTCCTAATGGCAAATGTCTCTGTTATTGGCAGTGTGGATCAATAGGTGGAAATCCGTAGTCCAGCAATAGTGTGTGCGTATGTTTGTTATCCAGTATGGAAAAATCAATTCTCACCAAGCTTTCTTTTTCCTTGTCTTTACCGTCCTCACTAATATATGGCTGATTTTCCAACTGTCCCGAATCTCACATTTGCTGCTTACATTGCAGATATGAAAGTTAACAAACAACAAAACTTGTAAACATCCAGTGATCGATTGCAGCAAACAATTTCAAGCCATTGCAACTTGACTGAATTGATTCCGACAAAGAGAACCTCACTGTGCTGTTGTGTTTATTATCTCACCCAATTTGTGGCTGGAGTGAAGCTGCAGGATGTATTGATGTGACACTTTGCCGCGGGCCAGGACTGATTGTGTGCATAAATGCAGAAATGGGAAGGTTATATCCATTAAGACTGAGGTCAGGGCAGGGATAACAGACAGTGGAGACAGACCTGATAGCTTGGCTGGGTAATAAGAGGAGAGTTAAGCTAAATGAGTGTGGGGATTATACTTTCTGCATGTGGCGACAGGCAAGCATTTATTTAACGTTTAATCAACTGAAGTGTTTAGCCTGTCTCTAACTCGCAGTAATTAACACGAGTGTTAAATGGGTGTAAATGAAGAGACATTTCTGAGTGATCTGTAAAAGTGCATTTTGTGTTTCCGCACCAACAGCATACATTTTCAAGACTGCATTGTTAAGAAAACTTTGATTAAGCTGTCAATATTTCACTGTATTTCTTATTAGGAGTGTTTATTGTGGCTACTTATCCTTCCTCTGCTATGACTCAACCAGTGTGATGCTGCTCAGACAGAGGCTAATGTAAGAGCACTTCAGTGTGTAGGCAACGCACAGTTCCACTAATGCGCCACAGACCAGTTCATGCAGCCAGATCTCCTCCTCCTCCTCCTCCTCCTGCTCTTCTTTTTCTTCTGCATTGTTGACACTGCAGTGAATGCTTTGACTCACTGAATCCAAATTGGGATATTTTACTTTTGTAAACTGGCATTAATGATAGGCGTGATATTTAAAGAGTGAAATATTGATGCACACATAATATTGTATATGTCTGTGTAATTGTTTTGTGTTCACAGCTCCCCTTTTTCACTGACATTTTGAATCTAATTAATTTGCTAAATGTGATTAATGACATTATAATCATTTATTTTCAAATTTTATACAGATGTCATGATAATATTGTTATCTTGAATTGTGTCTAAGATGTTTTTCCTTCCCACTGTGGCCAAGTGCTTTCTCACAGGGTGTCATCTGATTGTTGGGGCTTTCTCAGTATTATTGTAGGGTCATTACCTTACAATAGAAACTGCCTTCAGGCGACTGCTGTTGTGATGTGGCGCCATATGAATAAAACTGATTAGAACTGAGAATTTGAATTCTTTTAGGCACATAATCAATGTAGTGAAATACCATTATTATTATTTCAATATCTCAAATGCATGTTTATTTATAAAACGCCCTAAAATGTTCACTTGCTTTTTTAGTTAATATGTATGGGTTTAAAATGTTTTCAAATAAAATTTCTAGCACCAATGTTGCTATTTTTTTTAAAATTTTTACCTCATCTACTTATTTAGATTATGCACTCTAACTTGGCTGTTAAGACAGGATCTATTTTTGGAACAAGTCAGACTTTGATCTACTTTCCAATTTAGAAGGTTATACCAGGAAAAGAACATCAAA
Organism: Etia nguti; assembly: GCA_015106755.1. Lineage (NCBI taxonomy): Eukaryota > Metazoa > Chordata > Actinopteri > Cichliformes > Cichlidae > Etia > Etia nguti. The sequence goes on from VUQG01043520.1 coordinate 67,819, forward strand.
TCACAGCAAACCTTATTCATGTATAGCAATGACTGATTTAGTTTAATCAATTCAACTTTTTTATATTGTTTTATAGTAACTAGTTATCCATCCCTTATTTATTCCAAAACTTGTTCCAGCATTTACATACTCTACACTCTTGCACTATAAATGTGCTATACATGTTGTCAGTATGGTCTGCTGACTACTCTGTTCACTGAGAGCAAAGAAACAGCCAGGCCAGTATGTGTTCAAATACTTTGTCAATAAAGCTGATTTTGATTCCTTATTTACATGACACCAAATCACAAGTCGCTGCTTTATACAGTAATCCAACGATAGCCCATGTGCAAGCACTTAGTGACAGTAGGAAAGAAAAACTCCCTTTAACAGGAAAAAAACCTCAGCAGAACCAGGCTCAGGGAAGGGCCGCGACTAGTCGGTAGTAAGGGGGAAAAAATAAGAGAAAGAGGAGATCACGGGGAGACTGGACAAGGGCATTTGACATAGTTTTATTAGTCTATATAACTGGAAGGAAAATATTCAAATTGTTCTTTCTTTTTACTCAAAAACATCTTTACAGTTTGAGCTCCGTCAGACTGTTTTTGTACCTGTGAAAGTGCTTAATGGCAACATGCGGTTTGGTAAGATAAACATAATCAGATGATGTTGTAGTGGGTGTCAGTAGCTCAGGAGGTAGAGCAGGCCATGTACTAATCAGAAGGCTGGGGGTTCAATACATGGCTACTCCAGTCTGCATGCCAAGTATCCTCAGGCAAGATACTAACCCCAAGTTGCTCTCCAATGCATCCATTGGAGTGTGAATGTTAGTTAGAATGCACTTAAGCATACAAAAAAGTGCTTGGGTGAATGAGGGATTTTGTAGAAAAGCTAGTGCTCAGGTAGAGTAGAAAAGAACCAGTCCACCTTAAATTCCCATTTACTGTATAGTGCAGTTCATTTGAAAACATTTTAAAATGTATTAAATGGCTTCATCTGTACCTGTAGACACCTTGTATTTTCTTATACAGGATGAGGAGGGAGGGAGAGCAGGGGAGGTACAGCAGCACACAACTTCTAGTGTTTATTTTGAATAGAAAGGATCACCTGGTGTGAAAGTCACCTTGTTCTAAGTTGCATGTGTGTTCTGAATGTTTATAATAGTAGGAGCTCTTCAATATAAGGAATAATTCACAGTTTTGGTATTTATGCTTGTTTGACTTCTTGCCTGAAGTTTAAAGTTTGATGAAAAGATCAGTACTATTTTCATGTTTGCGCAGTAAATCTTTGTGCTTGAGCTTAGCACAAACATTGTATCTATATCTTGCTTTATTAATTCATTAAAAAAGTAAAAATAACACATTATGTTTTTTTTCTTGGCTAGGCATGGAAACTTTCTGTAAATTTGTTATGTCCATGGAGCTGCAAGGCTACAAACGAAAACATATTTCAGTTTGGATCACTATAGGCAAAAGAAGATTGATATTTCTAAACACAGTTATTTATACTGGAACTGGGCAGGCATTGGTGACAACAGATATGACATTTAGTAAGTCAGAGAAAACAGAAATGGAGGAGCTGGGGTGGAGGTGGGTTGCAAAGCAGCTTGCAGATGTGCAACAACTGTGGGCAGATGGAAGCTCCCGAATCGCTCTGCACTTGGCGTGAAGTGCAGTGTAGTATTACATCAGCTGATATGCTGTGAAGGGGAATGAGCCTGACTCTTCAGCTTGTCTGATCTGATGCCATATTTGATTAATTAATTATTGAGTAGTATACATAACCGTGCTACACCGAGGACAGCTAGCTGTGCCCCCCCTGCTTCCAGTCTTTGTGTAGCTGAAGTTATAAGGGCATTATATGTTTTAAACATTTGACACAAATCTTTTCTCTTTTTTTTGGTCGTAGTTACTATAGCAAAACAAACATGCTGCAATGTGAGCAAGCAATACAAAACAATCTTCATCATAACTCTGAGAACTCATTTAAACAGACAAGTCATGGATGATGCACGAGCATCAGAGACAGGGTTGTCAAATTGTTTGGCCCGAGGGTGAGCGTGCTTCATGATAGTTACTATGTTAAGCCATTCTCTGCACAGATATAATTAATGTTTATAGAAACTTTTTTTTTTAAATATAGCAGTGAGGTCACTGATCATCTGAGGACAAAGCATTCCGCTCTTGGCTTCAAAGCTTCATTGTGAAAGTCTGAATTCAATTATTAAAACTTCACCATGGAAAACGCACCCACCACCTTTGCTTACATATTTGGCCAGTCAGATGTTTGTGTCTGAAAGCTTTAAATGGAATCTCTCGGTTTGGGAGCCCTTGAACAAAAAAGAGACACTTACCCAAAAGCATGTCCTTTTATCACGATGCACTGATAAAAATATCTGAGTTACTGCTGCTGCAGCCAGAGTCCTGTCAGTTTGGATGACCTGTGCCAAGTTGACAAGCACTCATTGCCAGATTTGTCATGGCATTTTCATCGGGAGGCGTATAAATACATACAAGCGTTTATAATGTCTTTAGAAAATTTTTATCTGACTGAAGAGGCATTTCAGGTGCATACAATATGGTTTTCTAAGCACTTTCACTCACATGAATACTTTAAATCTTAGTTTAATAAGAGCTTTTAGGGTCCTTTGCTGTGGGGCAAGACATGAGTCATGGACCATCATGCAGCACAAATGCATTAGGTTTCTATTGAACGAGGGAGTGCTGATGCTAAATAACTAGAATAGAGGCATTTAATATCAGTTGACTGAATGCATACCTGCCAATCATTTGAAAAGAGCTATAAATATCCAGCCGAATGAGCTCGGCGCGATTGTAAGAAAGAGTCTTATTTGTTGTTTTGCTCAAAGTTAGTCAGTCGACCGTGGCCGGTCATAATGCTGTGAAATGGCAGAACAGTGCTGGATAGCTCTGGGGGCAAGCCACTGGAGATGTGCAGTTAGTCTTTCATCCTGTGCATCAGAATGTGCTTACATGTCAGCGCTGTAACACAGCGACGGTGATCACTACTGACAAGCTACAGTGATGCTGCAGCAGTTTGTTGCAGCCTTACACAACGTCCTTCAGCATGGCTACCTCTGAAATCTCTGCTGTTATTCGTTAAATGTTACCTGAAATTATTCAAGGACAACAAGCTGTGCACGTCACAGAATAATGCACAAGAAAACCAAAGATGCCAGCAGGGCAGTGAATAATTTAGAGAAGCTGCTTTCATGAATTTGTTTAGTTGTATGAGCGTTCAGTCTTGAAGGTAAAGGAGGGGGAAAAAATCATATCTTTGCTCCAGTGTTTCTGTGTTTTTAAACAAGAAAGAATTCACGGCCCATTTGTTCTATTTATATGTGATAGATGAGCCTACTCTCAGTGCTTTCTATTGTGAAACATTTTTCGCCTGATATTTTACAATACATTAGTTAGAGCTTGTAAATTGTGCATTTATAACTTCTTCACTCTACTTTTTTTATGTCTCCTTGACCATTGTAACATTTTTTTTTTAAACTGAGTATATTGCATTTCTCTGGCTATTATAACTGTGGTCTGTGGTGTTTTTGCAGCATGTGCAAAGGATGCGGAGGTGAAATACATTGAAGTCTGTTCATCCGCATAATACTCCAGTAGCCACAATCCGTGTGTGTTTATTGCTGCTGCAAATTTCTTTCTGTCATGGTTTAGCATGTGGGCAATCTCCAGTTTTATTTCTCAGATTAAAGCTAATCCAACGAGTGTTGCCTGGCTCTTTGTGTATAATGAATACCTGCAGGGGGCTAACCCACTGGAAGAAAATGTGTGCCTTTATAAAGCTGTAATCTGTAGAGAAGAGGGAATTCCAGCCAACATTCAACAACGCTGCCGGAGGAGAAACACCTACTCAGCCTTCAGTCTCTATCATGCCCTGTGCTTTCTCTGTGGTTGGTCAGCTGAGACAAATTGTGCAACAATGCAGTCTGTAATGTGGATAAAAATATGAAAAGCTTAAATGTCATAACATGGGAATCATTTAAAATGTGCACGCTGTGAATTCAGCCCAATTTTTTTCATTATCAAACATTTACAATGATGTTGTTTTTTTTAGGTCAAAGTAAACTAGCAGGTCAAAACAAGTTAAGCAGTAAGAGTGCAGTTTATTTCAGATAAGACTGGATCCTGCAAGGAGAGTTGTTATTAGAAAATATAACAAGCACAATGTTTGAATTATGTTTTAATACACTTACTGCAAAAAAGTTGTTTTTAAGCACATGGAGAGCCTAAATTGCTGCTAATAACTGACATGCTAATGGCCCTGTGAGACCGTTGAGCTAAGTGCTAACACCAGCATGGTACATACCCACAATGACAATGTAGAAATGGAGTAGGTGAAATGTTTTCCACAGTCAGTGATCATCTAGTAACCAGTGAGTGCTTGCTTTAGGTTTTTGGCAGTTGCTGTGAAATCGACAGCTAAAGCTAAAGATGAAATTGGAAACAAAGACTTATACCTGTAGTTTGCATAGATAAGAGGTAAAGATAAACCTTTATTAGTCCCACACGTGGGAAATTTGTTGTGTCACAGCAGAAAGTGGACAGTGCAAAGTTACAGCAGCAAAAATTAAGAACAACAATGGAATAGGATAAGATAAAAAGAATAACACACTATATACAACAGAATAAAATACTAAATTACACTTAGTGTTATTGCACATGTGTGGATGTGTATGTTTGGTCAGCTGCGAAGTCTTTGTTGTGGAGTCTGACAGCAGTAGGAAGGAAAGACCTGCGGAATCTCTCCATCCCACATCGTGGGTGCCGCAGCCTGCCACTGAAGGAGCTGCTCAGTGCTGTCAGAGTCTCCTGCATGGGGTGGGAGATGTTGTCCAACAGGGATGACAGCTTAGCCACTAATCTTCTGTCACTCACCACTTCCACTGGGTCCAGAGGGCATCCTAGAACAGTATCGAAGATATCAAAGACCTGGACTTGTCTGCAAACATTTGCAAACTACTCGCCAAATGGTAGCACATCTAAAAATGGGAACGCTGTCGCTTGCAATAGTACAAGGTGCTGATTTAGTTTAAAGGTTCACTGTTTCCAGTTTGTGTCTCAGTCTCAGTTTGTGTCGCAGTTTCACTGCAGCTCGTAGTGTGAATGGGAAGTATTTGTACACAAGTTGGTGTCTACCGTGCAAACCAACCCCGGGTTAACAATCCAAGATGACGACAGTGAATCTTTAAAACTTTTGATCTATACTGTAACTGTTGTGTATTTGTGACTTGTTAAATAAGCCATTCACAGAGCACTGACAGGCTCCGTCCATGAACATGCTGCAGCGGTGTTTTTAACTACAAAAAACAAGTATTTAATATTTCGGTAGTGACGCATGGCAAAACATACGTGTTTTTCCTTGCTTATCTGACTTTATTACTGAAATGCACTCAACTCGAGAATGATGCCACTCTGATGTCTGAGGTATCTGGAGGGTGGCCTTATCTTTTCATTTTTTAAATGGTAACATTTGCTAATTAGCACTGAGCTAAAGTACAACTGACTAATGCCAATAGATATTTGACCATAAGATGGTGGGGAAATTAACAATTTGATTAATGGTGATGGTAGATAAAGTGATAACTTAGTTTCATCATAAGAGGAGGAAGTTTGTAGCAAATTTATCAGTATAGATGATTTATTTTTGATACAATAAATAACTCCATGAAATTGAAAATGCCATTATCGGCTTAAATCATTTTTATTGGCTACTTTATTTTTTTTTAGTTTCTCCTATTTATTTACTTTCCATTTCATTCTTCATGTATTTCTTTGCTTGTTTATCTTCTTTAATTTTCCATTTGATTTCTAATTATATTCTTTGCTTAATGCATTTTTCTGTACGTATTTTCATCATATCTTTTAATGAAACAAAGGAGAAAACAGTGAAATAAAATAATAAGCGATAAGTCTCAGTTACATGAGATGTTCAGTAAGCCATGACAGTTTGTGAAACGCAGTCACCTCTTCTTTTTCCTGCTTAGAGGAAAAGCCAGGGGACGAGCAAAGCCAATGGGACAGTCTGACTATAGCTATAAATGTTTTTCATGAGCATCTGTGAGCTACAGGATCAAAGTGCCGGGTGACTAACTTTCAGAAAGACACCATAGGCTGAATTTTTTTTAGACACAATTAGTAATACTGAATTGACAATAGGAATTCTCTTTAATTGTGCTGCCCTACTGTGTTGACAGAAAATTGTTCTGACACAAACCTGCTGTTATTCAGGTGGAAATGCGATCCTAAAAGTGTAACTGCAAGTCTGTCTGCAACCCCCGCCTTTCATTTTCATACATAAAAGTGAAAACTGGATTGCAGGATTGGGCTTTCTGCTGTGCCCTTCGCTATAACCTACATGCTCTAACTTGCTCAAAAATGCTTGAAGGAGCAAGCTGTCCAAATAAAAAAAGAAAACAACATTTTTTGATTTGCAGCATCCTGAAAGGTTAAACAACTGTAATGGCTTTATAAAGGATAGCACCACAAATCTAATCAAACACTCCTATTTTGTGCTTTAAAAGCAGACAGCCGTGGTTATGCAGTATGTGCTTACTGTTCTATAAAGGACTTCCAGTTTCTTGTAGCATTTGTGCCTTATGACCTAAAACATCTGTTGTCAGACTTGGCCTTTTATTTGACATGCTTCCACTTATGCTTCCAAACCTAGACTGCTTTATTCTTTCCACTAGTGCTGAGGAAAACTGAATTGCAGACTTTTCAACCTTTTCACATCTTTCTGCTGAAGCATCTAAAAATAGAGTTCTTTTTTTGAGCCTGTGCGCAACAGCACATGAATTGTTAGACATGTTAGACTGGGGTATTAATTGGGAAAAAAATACAGACTGCATTTCACACGGTTGTTGTAATTATAGGATTTTTGACATCATGTGCTGCAAAAAATACTGTTGTTGAATGTTTTCAACTCTCAGCTCAGATACAAGTGTACTGCAATAAAGCATCTACAGAATATTATGATCGCTCTGTATAGATAGCGATTGTACCTCTTCAGTCTCTACTGATAAGTGCATGCATAGTGGGCTTTAACCACTTTATGACCACAATAACAGCTTTTACCGGTAGTTTTACATCATATACGTCATCAGATAGAAATATTCCAGAAAAATCTGTTTGCATCCTGTCCAGCTCAAACATCCCACAGATGCTGGCAGGATGCATATTACCTAGACAAAACAAAAAGACATGCTAGCTGTTTGCTCTTCAGCTTAGCGTCCAGCTTGTTTCCATTAGGAAACAATGCATTCACTGAGTGAATGTTGGTTATATGCATACTGCTAACAAAACAAAGGGAACACTCACAATATAAAACCAAGCTTGTTAAGCTTCAGGGATATCAATCTATCCAGTTAAGAAACATAAACCCTTGTGGGTCCATTTTACCTGCTTTGGTGCAAATGAAAGTGACAACAGGTGCACTGGAGAGGCAACAACAAGAGAACCTCCCCTCAGAAGGGAATGGTTTAGTAGGAGGTGTTCACAAACCACTGCACTCCACTTAACCTGCCTGAGTGATTGTTCCAGTTTTGCTTTTTTTCCCCAGTGTCCTTGTCACTAGTGGTAGCATAAGAGGGTACCTGCAGTCAATTCAGATTACCCAGGTTGTCCAACTCCTCCAGAAACGCACATCCAAACCTGCTGACACAAAAAGATCTGCTGCGTCTCCCAGCGCAGTCCCAAAAACATGAAGAAGATACCAGAAGACGGGGCATTGCATGAACAGAACTGGACAGGGCCATGGAAGGGCATCAACCCGGCAACATGACAGGTATCTGCTTCCTTGTCGCAGGAGAAACAGGAGGGTCACTGCCAGAGCACTGCAGCATTACCTCCAGTTGGCTACTCATGTCCACATTTTTGATCAAACTGTCGGAAACAGATTCCCTGAGAGAGCCCGACATCCTTTAGTGGGACCTTTCCTCGCAGTTCAGCACCATTCAGCTGGCATTTTTTCTGAGAACACAAGAAGTGGCAGGAACACCACTGACACCTCGCTACAGGTCACCTCTTTATAGGTGAAGAATTTCTACTTTTATAACATGTAGGAGGTTCAGAGGGTCTGGAGATGCTGTGGTGAACGCCATGCTGCCTTCAACATCAACCAGCATGACTGGTTTGGTAGTGGTCTTTGGGGGGGGCATGTCCTTGGAGGTGCACACAGACCTCCAGGTGCAAGTCAAAAATATCCTAACTGCTGTTAGATATTGTGATGAAATCCTCCAAACGTTTGTCAGACCTTATGCTGGTGCAGTGGACCCCCGGCTTCATGTGAACAGTGTGTAGGCAGCTCTTGAACGATGAAGATCATTGACTGCCCGCAATGCTCCTCAGAACAGAATCCAATTGAGATCCTCTGGAATGTTATGTATCGGTGTACCAGACACTGACAAATAGCACCACAGACTGTCCAGGAGCTAACTCAACTCATAATCCAAATTTCAGAAGGGATCCCCTAAGACAACATCGACTGTCTCATCAGGCGCGTGCCCAGATGTTGTCTGGAATGCACACAGACTCAGAGGTCAGCCTGTGATTTTTTCTTTTACTTTGACTTTTGGTGTGATTTTGAATCCAGCTCTCAAAGTAATCATGTTCATGGTTTCAACCCCTTGATGATCTTCTGACATTTCCTGTAACACCGCCTGAGTTGGTGAATATGTTCAGTTTTTCTAGTTTCTCTTTGATCCTGTCCTTTACAAGCTGGGACAGCTGCATGCTGTACTTTGTTCATTGGCTTCTTCATTTAGTGAACATGTGACCCTGTGACAGCACAGAACAGGTATCCCCATGTGGCATAAACCAATGTGACTTCCCTCACTTCCCTGTGTAAAACAATCTGAAGCCCTCCTGCTTTCCTCTGCTCTTGCAGAGGCAGCTCTTTGGCGGTGGAAAAATAACTTCCCGCCATGCAGCAGTAAACACATTAAGAGGTTATTTAATATTGTCACAAAAAATAAAACTGTTGTCCTGACTTTGTTCAGATGCAGCATCCAATCCTCTCAAACCTCACAGCTCTGAACAGTGAGACTCAACTCCTCATCGCAGCACGAGTTATCCACTGTTTATTCCCTCATTCTTACTGTCTTATGCACATAAAGTTCAATTTCCTTACTGCGTCTGCTGTTCGCTTTTCAGGCGAGGAGAGCAGCTCACCTCTATTTCCATTTTGAGACAGAGCTATAAGAATCCAGTTTAAAGGCTCAGATCTGCTGTGCACATAGAGGTTCATCCCACCAACAGCAATTTGATGATGGACTCAGACTAAAAAAAAAAAAGAAACAGAGAAGACGTGACGGTGTTGGTGCTATTGGAGCTGCTGTGTGTACCTCTTAAGCTTGAAAAGGTGAAGAGAATCAGTGGGTGAGGGCTAAAAGAGAGAGAGGCAACAGTGACAGACAGATGTGGGTGTTTGTTAGGTGATGAATAAGATGAGAGTCGACAAAGGGTGAAGAGAGCTGAATTTCTCCAGTTGGATATTAATCATGGATGGAAGGCCCGTGTTAGTATTCTGAAAAGAAACGCACAGAGCAGTAAAATAGCTTCACTTCACCACTGTAATAAAGTCAATGATGCGTAACTTCATTTCTGACCATGATCAGGGGAATTTACTGTAGTTGGCTGGTGTTTACAGGTTCATGAGCCCAAATATATGATTTCATTAGTCCTTTGGGGGAACAGACTGTCCGTTTAACCTTGACAATCAAAAAATAATGCAGTCATTTTGCCAATAGGATCGGATGATTTTCGATGAGCAGAGAGGTGTTTATTTATGGCAGTCTGCTATTTTGCATGAACAACACGAGCTGAATGTTGTGAAAGATGCTGTGAATCTGTAATTTGAGGTGAAGCATGGTGATTTTGAAAGGAATCGATCTTCTCTGACATTTTTTCTGACTTTTTTTTTTTTTTGCTTAACTGTTTGAGTGCAGCAGCCCCTTGATTATATAACAGGTGCACTGTGGCCATCCAAGACACACACAGGCTGATCTGATGATAAAATGAGAGAGGGAGAGATGACTGAACCGAATCATCAACTATGTGTGGGTGACAGAATGGCTGTCTTAATGGAAAAGTCAAACGAACAGAAGCAAATGGTGCAAACATCCAGCACATAACACATGAAATCACAGATCTGTGAAATTATTTTACTCTGACTGCAATCATAAAAACTTAAAATGTGGTCTTTTTTTTATTTGACCAATCATTTCTAGACTTTAACTCCTAGTTTAGTTCCTCCAGAATATATGTAGTTTTTCAACATTCCCTCAAAATTCACTGACACATGGTAGAAAAGACACGTGTAAAAGTGTTTTATGAAGCTTTTGATTTTACATGCATTCATATTTGCATTTTTTTTCTCTTTTGCTTCTGCATGTGCTGCGTTTCCTGGTGCATTAAGCAGAGCATACAGTCTAAGGTCATGAATCTGTATCGTGTCATGCATGCGCATTCTCGTGAGCTTGACAACGAAAACAGGACTTTCTCATGAATAAAGTACTACTGAAGGACAAAAACGCCACGTTTTCCATCGGTGATTCGTGAGTCATGATGATTTAATGCATGAATTAACGCAATGTGCATCCTGAATCCTGACGAGTGGAATAGGCCACCAGCTGTTTCTTTGCAATAAATTATGCTTAATTTCGGAAGAAGCACAAATTACTTTTTATTTATACAATTTGCTAATGAGATTTGCTGTTATTTATATTTTGTTATGATTTCGGGAGCCTATGCCGTGCATGTGTGTAATCCAAGTTTCTTTCAATAAAACAAATGCTTCCTGTCAATTGAAAACATGCACTTTAGGTCTAAACGTGCTCCACTTCCTCATCTAAACCAATCAGATTGTGCGTGCCCAGATATAACCATCTTACGTGACCTCTGTTGGAGAGGTTGTTGCTATATATGGTTGTTGGCCTTGTCCACAGGCATATTTTAGATGGAAGCTGGACCTCAAGATATGCATGATGTATTTAAGCATTTGACAGTGAAATCTGACTAGTGGAAGTCTGCTGTGGGGCAGAGCAAGCTGCCCAGTAAGAAGAGATAGGGTGCTTACTGGGAGGGAGGCCTTAAAGAGACAGACAGAGGCTGAATGCAGGGGTTGACAGGGAAATATGCACAGTTGGTTTCCTTTAGATGTCTTGTTTTTTATGCAAATTACTGAACAATATGTATGCGACTTGATTTTCTATTTTAAAGAATAACCTCTTTGTTCCTTCATTTTGTACAGAAACTCTAAATGAAACAAGAAATTTATACTTTATTAGATAGTACTCTCTTCAGAGTAACTGGAATGCTAAAATCCAACCATTTTTACCCTCATTTAATATTTATTAGTGTTTCTGAGCGGTGTTGTGACCTGTGTGGAACAGACGGTCAGAAATATCAGAGCAGGTCTGCTGCACTGACCAACATTTCCTTCAGTCATTACTAATATTAGGACGGGTGTAATGCCTCCGATTTAATCCTCCTTGGTGTCACTGAACCAGTTTATTATACACAAATAAAATAAAATACTTAACATCTTGTAAGACTTGGTGTCTGTTTAGGGTTTGTGGCCGCGGCTCATTTCCATAGGCCCACAGATGGCAACAGATAGGCCTTGTTGTAAATCTTTTATACAGCAGCAGCACAGCCCAGCGCTTGAACATTTGGATGCTCATGTGTCAGGATATTTGTCCATTAAGAGCTGTGGCCAGGACACTGACTTCCCCATTATTTCTAGTTGATTACCCAAGCAGTTGCATTTACAGCAAGGATAAGTGAAGGGCACCGGGCAGCAGAGCATTGCCATAGGGAGCAGACATCCCGCGTGAGACCCATTTATTCAGATAGCCGCTGCTTCACTCACAAGATTAATAGCATAAAGAATTCCCTCTCATCTCAACCTTACATTGAATTTTTTTTTTTTTTTTTAAAAATTTCTGCACAGGGACTCAGCAGCTTTAACTTTCAGTATGTCACAGCGATTATTGACATTTCTCCCGAAATAAGGAGGAACTTGGCATAAATCTTTGTTTCAGTCCATGACCTGAACCTGTTCTTTGTCCTTTGCACTAGTCTGCTCCCAGTTCTCCCGAGGAGTTTACGCCATCTTCGGCTTCTACGACAGGAAGTCCATGAACACGCTGACCTCCTTCTGCGGGGCACTGCACACCTCCTTCATTACTCCCAGCTTTCCCATCGACGCCGACGTGCAGTTTGTCATCCAGATGAGGCCCAGTTTGCGAGGAGCTGTTCTCAGCTTGCTGGACCATTACAAGTGGGAGAAGTTCGTCTACCTTTACGACACTGACAGAGGTGAGAGCGGCTTTGGCTGGGAAAGCATGCTTGTGTACACCTTAGCAAATACCACCAGGTTCAGCAACGTTTAGGAGTAGAACGTCTCACTGCAGGAGAAGCTGGATTAAGTTATTGCCATCCCTGCTCAGGCAAACACGTTATTATACAGGCTATAAGATTTGTCTGTAATATGTAAATCCCTTATCCCCAATCCTCATTCTAAGTGGTTTGATACATTTTAGTCTTTGTCAGTAATGATCCCAAATTGCTTCAGTGTGCGGCTGAATCCTGCTCACAGAGGCGCTCAATAGTTTCTTGCTTCCGAGAAATGAGTCATTCACAGGTGCTGCTGATTCTGCTGCAGTAGTATGACTGCAGCCGCCCAAGTCTCTAATCCTAGGCACTCGCTGATTATCATTTAGCTCTAATTGGATTATTTAAAGACGGAGCACAACATCCTCCAACTTCTGCATGTGTTTTATGCCCTCTCGCTCCCCTCATGTGGGCCAACTATTTGCAGACTTGGGTCCCCCGAGAGGTAGCATGCAGTCACAATCTGTCTGTACAAACTGGACCACAAACTGATCGCAGACTTGCTGTCACAGTAAAGATACAGAGCACAGCGTCAAGCCAAACGTGTTTTCAAATCGTCCATTGCAAATAAATTAGAAGATGCAGGAGATGCCGTTTTTCTGGCTTCAGTGTCTGCTCTTAAATGTGCCAAACTGTTCAAGAGCTGTGCATCCAAGTATTTTTAAACTGACACAGAGAATTTCTAGGACAGGAGCGCACTCCTTTTTCGCTTCCCCCTGCCTCACGTTTATATACTTCCAGCTCAGGTGTCTGATCCACCGCTCAGTGATGAATCTGATCGCAGAAGCTGATGATTGGTTGTCCAATCATCAGCTTCTGCGATGATTGTGGATGAGAAAAAAATGATTAATGAGTTTGTAACCTCTCCATGGCAAAATCAACCTTCTCAGAAGTGCGTCCCGATGTGGCCCTTAGAGCTCCGCTTGACTTTGTTGGCCTCTTTCACCTGCTGTGCCGAGGCTGATGGGCCACCATCTGTAATGCTTTGCTCATTTCCACAGCGCCACACAGTGTAAACACTACAGTTTAGGATGGATTTCCACATGCTGCACAGCTTGTGTTTGTTGAGAGACTAGTTAGCCATCCTATTTTGGCTCGAGGTCCCATCCTGCTCTTCCCATCAAGGCTCTGGAGCAATATAGCCACCACTCATCCAAATGTCACTTTAATCTTCATTATAAGAAGAGGGCCTCTATTTAGGGCCCTAAGAGGGATTGGAAGGGGGCACTCAAGAGATGCTTGTGTGAATAGCTTTGGATGGTTTGTGGGGCAATATGACAGTAATATGCTGCAGAGGCATTTTACAGTGATATGTGTTATGTCTGTCCCTTAACAAGACACAACCTTTCATTGGAGCAAAAGCAAAGGCATCCTAGGGTCAGCTATAAATGGGGAATGTCTTTTAAATTAGATTTCCCCCACAGCTCAGATCAAGCACTTTATTTAATCACTTTAAGCATAATTATGAAGTAAATAAAATACATTTTTTCCCATAGTTTCTCCCCACCTGGAATTTTTTGTACTTACTGGACAACCACCATAAATTACGGTGAACATGAGAGTTCACCGGGCATATGTTGGCAACATTTTTTTCTAAGAGATCATGTTTTTCTGCCTTTTTGGTTCCTTAAAAAGCTACTGTAGTACTCAGCATCCTCAAATGAATTAGATTTATGCTTCTGGACCCACATGCAGAAATAATATAGCAACATGATGCACCTGAAGTTAGTGAAGTGCACCTTAAAACAGATCTAGCATATCTTGCACACACAGAGCTTTATGTCCTTTATGTCCTTTTCCATGACTGTTGCAGTGGTTTTAGAGTGGCGTGGATAAGGCTAGTAGCAGACTCTAGGGTAAAGTCCTTGAACCGGCAGGATTTATATGGGGCACACCTTAACAGCCTCAAGTCAACTTACAAATTGGAGCCATTAAAACAGTGCTGGGATGTTCTATTAGCCTCTCAAAATTGTTGCTCCTGTCTATGGTGAGTATTAATATTATTAATGAATGGTGTAGTCCTGCCCTGTGTATACCTGTCTGACTGTTTAGACTTTTCGTAATAAAAAAAGGTCTGCTATTTTTTTGAAAAGGAGCGTATTTTGGGTAAAATTATTACACTTATATTCTATACGCATGACTGAATTTTAGATTTTGTTGTGTTCCTTTGTTAATGTGGCCATAGAGTCTTTGCTGTCTCTTTTTGTGTAATTTTTAATTAAAAAAAAAAAATTTTTTTTATTGACAACTTTGCCTACTCGTCTCCTTTTTCAACACAGCGTCTTGTATTGTGACTTCCCCACATCCACTAGGCATGACAAAGAAGCTAGAAAACAAATACTCTACCACACTGTAAAGAAGAGTTTCCAAGGCTTCTCTTTACCAAATGCTGTGAGTCACTTATTGAAGAGACAAAGGGATGGGAGCAGTTTAGGCAGCATGAGTGAGCTGGTGATAGGCAGTAAAACTGAGACGGCTAGGCTAACTTTGGAGACCTTTGGAGGACAACCCTGCTACCAGTAATGTTCAATCCTGTCTCCATAAACTGCTTGTTTACTGTTATAATGAGTTCTTCTATGTTTGGTGGATTATGCTTATGGTTTGGTTGCTAAAGTTGTATTTTATTAAACTTCATGTCAGATTCATAAAGCTTCGACACCATGAGTGCAGCCTCTGTGCTAGCAAAGAAACTATAGCTATTTTAAGCTTGATGCTATTGTTAAAATGATGAGCTGTGCAGAGAAAATTAAAGGTTTTCTCACCTGTCAAGAATTGAGTCACTCTTCACATCTGCATAACTAGCTTCATGTTGGGACAAATTTGAACAGGCTAAAATAAGAATGCACATTTATCAGTAGCATAGAAATGCTCGGTTGCAGATCTTATTTTAAGTAATCGACATTTAAAATTAATGATACAAAATTTGTTTGCAATTCAAAGTAGAGATTTGGAAATCTTAAAATACAAATATGTTAAAAAAAAACAAAACCTTATTGTGAAACTGGTTGTAGATCCAAAGTGGTGCTGCTTTTGGTTCATAGTCAGCTATGTCTCTAACCATGTGTCTGCTATGCAAAACAAAATACTTCAACAACTGACCCCTATCATGGTCGCATAATCTCAGGTTAGTAACGGGACCAAGCCTCTAGTCATGAGGGCACCTTTTGCCCACTGTCAGGGTTGGGAGGTTCATATGTGGTGTGCAGTCGTTAGCCATTGCTACAGCTTTTCCTTCTAATGCTTTCTGCAATAAAACATGTATTGACATAATGTTATTATGTTGGTGATTTAAGTGATTTAAAGACTGCATATTTAAAGTTAAGTAACCCCCCCCCCAAAAAAAACCCCAAACTAGACAAATCCTTTTGATTAAGCTAATTTTTTTTTTTCAAAAAATAATTTAGGCATTTCATACCCAAACTAGTCTTGCTTGATCAACATGATTCTCTAATGCAAAAAAGCATACATTTGTTAAAAGTAGATCAAGCCAGATTTGTTGTTTTTTTTAATCATTGCAGCCTGAGGGCATAACTACTCATCAAAGCTGTATCTGTATGATGGGATTTTAAATGTAACAGAAAATAAAAATGCCCAGAGTAACCACTCACTGTAGCCATGCATAAACTATTAAAATTTTGAAAGCTATTAATATCAAATAGGTTCAGCTTCACTTTCATGTTGGAGATGCCTTCCTCTGACAGCAGTGCTGTGCTGATCTAAACTATTTTAACTGACATATGCACAATAAGTCTAAACCATGAGTGGAGTCTCTATTTATTTATTTATTTTTTTTACTGGCGTCTCTTACTGTTTCATGCAACCCACGTCTCCTTCGATGAAGTGATTTCTTCATAAACAGAACTGATACAAAAGGAGAATTGCAGCAAGCCTCGCAGCACCAGGAGGAGCACAACAAAGTGGAAAACAGAGTACACACTTTTATGCACACGAGTCATTGCGTACAAGTTTATTTGCTACAGTGCAGCATCACCTATTTATCCTGGATGCACTGGCTCTGAATTGTCCTCATTAAATAGACTAATGGCTGCTGGCAAGCAAAGACCTTTTGAACTGATGAACATCTGGATGTTACCAACTGGCCACAGAGAGAAGCTCCTCTCCAGATTTTCTCATGTTTACCTTATTTACTATAAATTGCATATTTTTCATAAACACTTTAACCACAGTTAGCGCAATATGTCTTTCGTGCCAGTTAAAAAGACTTGCTGGGTGATGTTTGTCATAGTTATTACACTTTACAAAATTTGCATAATGTGCTGATGAGCCAAACATTTATTACTACAAAAAAAAATCGTCTATAAAATGTGCTTCTAATAGCTGATTTTAAGTCAGAGGAATATTTGTTTTGCCGTCTAAATGCCTTAAGCAGCAGTTTTTGTAATGGTCCCAACTATCTAGCTCTAAGAAGACATTAGATTTTACTAATGTCAGCAGAGATACAGTCCAACTTTGATTGTTAAATATAAGATATAAAAAATATTTTAAAAAAACAACACATAAACAATACAAATACATAAAAACATATCCAAAGGCCATAGTGGATCCCAGAAAGGCTGAGACTTTCAGAAATAAAGATGGCGATGGGTCATCAATCTGAAAAAGGCTGCGCTGATAAATAGTTTAATAACTTAAAAATAACTTTACTTTATATCCGACTGCATAATGTATTAAAAAAAAAGGGTACGCAATGGCATTAAATTATTCAGAGACTGTTTATATGCAAAGGAGAAGGCCAGAAATTAGGAAGGCCTGCATTAAAAAACAGACTCTGTAGTGGTGACTGTACTGAAATTCACTTTCAAGAATCGGTAAACACAGTTCTTCACTGCATCTAAAAATGTAAGGTAAAGTCTTCTTCTCAATGGAAAAAGAAAAAATCCATAAGCAACAGTTAGAAATGCTTCCGCCCTTTCTGGGCCTGAGGTCATTTAAAATCGACTGAAGGAAAGTAGAAAACTTTTTCTTTTGACCAACCAAAATTTGAAATTCTTTTTGGAACTCATGAGCACACGAGGTAATAGAGAAATCACACTGTCCAGCTTGCTATTAATGCACAGTCCTAAACCCAGGCTCTATGACGGTAAAGGGGTGCATTAGTGCACATGGAATGGATAAGTTGCACATCCGCGAAGGCACCTAATCCATTTCAGTTAGATACAGAGTGTAGCTGATCTACTGTATTCCGTTTTCATTTTCATGTATGACGCAGCCTCCGCTATTGTTTTGGAATCACTGATCCTGAAACAGAAATAACCAAATAAGGTACCTCAGAACTGTAATTAAGTACAGTGCTTCAGTAAAGGTACCTGTATAAGATCTGATGTGCAATCAAATGCTCATTGTTGACTATCATTCTCATGATTCATGAACTCTACATAATGCAGACTGGATCCTAATTTCTTTATGTGGCCATCAAAATGAAGAAGTAGCATCTAACAACATTAACCGCGGCTCTTCTTGCATTCTCCTGCCTCTGTGACAAATGTAGACGGCGGGGACAATTTGCCTTCGATGTGTAATCACACTGCCCTGCTGCTGAATGTCTGCTTGGTTTCTTCTCTGCAAGGAAACATCTGATTAATTGCACACTGCTAAAGAGCTTCACTCAGCAGCCAGGCACACAGGCTCATTAACAAAGAATGGGAGAGCGGGAGAGGATGGCGCCACGCAGCCGTTCCACTCTGTGAACACCTTACTGCAGCTTCACTTTGAGATGGACACATATCAATAGGTGTAGATCCCCCTCCCGCATCTGTGAGTAACCACTGTTTTGCTGCCAGACACTAATATTGGGACTGAAGCAGAGATTCATCAGTCAAGCTCTTCTACTTCAAGAGTGCTGCTTTCCTCCCCCGTTCAAGGACTCTATTAGGCCTCGTAGTGAAGTGAGGCACACATGTGGCAGAATAGCATGCTCTTCAGTAAGGCTGTTTGTTTTAGAGGACACTGAAAAACAAAGAGATGCAGATGAAAAAGGCTAACACTGTAAGAATCTCCTCGGTCAGATAGGATCTCTGAAATCATAATAGCAATTTATAACATTAATATAATGGATTGTTTAAACTTGAACAGTGTGCTCATTTATGTGGCTTTGCAGAGTGAGTGTTGCGTGGACTCAATTTCCTTTAGATTTACAGCTAAGACTGGTGTTTATCTGGAAAGGCAGTTTGGATGCTGCATGCGTGGTGCATGTGTATCTCTGTGTGTGTACTGGGCGGTGACCTCATTGGTGAAAACCTCAAAGGGCGTTGTGCATTCACTGGGAAGATAAAGCTGAGGCGTTGGCTGTGTCTGAGTGTTTCTGCCTGAACCGAACCTCCTCTGTTTTCAAGCACTCAATCCGCTCTGCCAGACGCCCAAAATGGCACCAATTGATCCTTGCACATCCACGCATGCAGAGGCAGTGCAGCTTGAAAACAACACCGATGGAAATGTACGCTGCAGACTTTCTGCTCAGTACTGCAGCGCTGAGTCTTTTATACCCGCAAAAACTGAAGTATGTGAATTATTAATTTAGTGTATTTAACATTTTTGGGAGTTCGCCTGTTTAGAAGAAAAATGTCTAAAATGTGTTGCTTTCATTTCTCACCACAGGTGAGTTTGGGATTGTAGACTCTGCCTTATGCAGTGGACATTGTTGCTTTCAAATATAAAGAGATCGCTTTTGAACAGACGGCCTGACAGACTTGCAGTACTCAGACTGTAGCTAACTACTGTAGCTACAGTAACCCTGAGAAAGTCATTACGTAACTAGAAGCCGTTGCATCACTTTAAATCTTTGTTCTTTGCTTGAAAAATGGAGTTGCACTGCTCATTACAAATCACTCTCTGTGAGCATCACTGACAAACCACTCTGCCACGTCTGCCAGGATGTGCCGACAAAGCCGTGACTGTATCAGTCTAGCGGGTACAAACTGCTAAAGTCGCAAGGATGGATAATTGTAAGAGACGTTAGGAAAGAGTTTTTGTTTCACATCCATAGATATATATTTCAGGTACTGAAAGCAGTGAATTTTCTGGTGTAAGAAGAAAGATTTTTATACTTTGTGACGTTAATGCAGGAGCTGTCCAAGGTCCTGCTGATGCAAGACCATGGACAGCTCGTTATCCCCTCTGTAATGAAAGTTGTACTGTGTCATGTTAGCTTCATCTGGTGTCCATCTCTTTATATTTTATACTGTTTTAGCAATAAACATGCGGGGAAATTAGAATATCAGCTGTCTAGAGATGCCTTTACTCAAGCCAGACGAATAAACTAGATTTTTCAGCAGACGTTCTCGTTATATTAGAAAATACATGAATTAATAATGGCTCTATTTGTTGTATGCAGTATGTGGGAAATCTTATAATACACTAAGTATTATATGGCCCTGAAGGTTCTTACCTATCTAATACCTAAATCAGATTTATGATGTCATCGTTTTTCTTAGCAACCACCTTTAAATGGCCTAAAATGGCCTGTTTGTACCATTTATGGACCTGTAACACCTGGATCCTGTTATTTTAATTTCACAACAGATCACCGGACCGTGTTCCCATCGATCTTAAATGAGCATGCACCCAGACAAGGCACCGGTGTTTCTAGATGCTGTTTACGCTTGTTTATGAGTTCTAACTTGCTTTTGTTGATGCTGACTTGAGTTTCTGAAGCAAAATAATGACTTCCACTACAGAATTGTGACATTCAGTACAATGTTTTCTGACTTTGCCCCGACCATATAGATGTTTCTTGGGGTTCTCTGAATATTGTAACGATATTATCATATTATGAAATCTCAGAATTCTTTGTAGTTTTACTATGAGGGAGGGTTTTTTCTCAGCTGATCGCCACAAGTCTTTTAAAAAGCGGTGAAACCTTAAATTCATCTTATAGGCTTCTATGAGGTGCATCTTTATAGTATCCAGTCATGTTACTAATTTGTTGCCACTTAACCTAATTAGCTGTGGGATATTCCACCAAAACTGAAACATTGTGTTTGTGCTGTTATTTTGTCACAGGGTTATGCATTTTGTTGTGACAAAGACTCTGTTTTTTTGAGGGGTAATAACACAAATGGATAAGGTTGGGGTTCAGTAACCTGTGATGAACATGCTTCTAGCAGCGGTCTAGTGCCTTTGATGTCAGCAATATGCACTTGCATAACAGGGTGCTGTGAACAACAGTGAAATTTGTCAGGAAATAAAAGTCTAGCACTGCACAAACAAACACCATACATGTAACAAAACTGCCTTTGCTAACTCTGGTCTCACACGTTTGTTTTATAAACCCTTGAAATTTTGTCAGTATGCAACCTGAAGCTCAATCAGTTATATTTACCATATCTGTTACTGATAGCAATACATAATCAGTGCTTACTTCTACCCCTCTGCCTCTTGAATCAGAGAGAAATCAGTACCTTAAAGACCAGGTGTGATTCCACTTATCCTGCTTTCGTTCTCTGTTCACTCCTGCCGGCTCAGGGAGGAAACAGGGTGAGCAGTTCAGGAGCATATTTGGGCTAAAATACAGATTTTCTTCCCTCCGCAATTCAACATTGTTATCTCAGCTGCTCACAGACGTAGGAATAGCCTCATCTTCAAATGAGTGGGAAAGAAATAAAAGTGTGTGGAGCTGTAGCGTGAGAGAAGGAACAGAGGAGTCAGCAAAGCCTTTGTGCTTCTCCCGTGTCAGAGGGACAAGCGCTGTCAGAAATGCTGTCAGATGCACCGAACGCTTTTGACTTCATCGAATTTGGAGCCTCCTCCCATCTTTTTCTGTCACATCCAATTTGTCACATGTAATCTGCTCTAACCTTACCACCTTACACGGACAAATAAGAAACCAGGTGACTAATAGAGAGCCCCTCTGCTTTATCAGGCAGCTGCTCTGCTTATTCCTCGATTCTTGTCTCTGTGTCGCTCAAATGCCTTTCATCTATTTCAGGACACTGGCTTTCAGGATAACGCAAGGCCATTACAACAGTAGTCTTTTTGCATTATGAAAGAGATTGATGTGATGTGCGTTTCCATGTTTGCCCAAGAGAAAACGCCATTTTTATTTTGCCTAAGAGAGAAAAAGACAAGGCTGTTAGTGCAGCTCTCGCTAATGGGCCATCCATTTTTTTGTGTGCGGTTTAAATATATGCACTTTGTGTTTGTGTTAGTTTTCTCACTCTGTGTGTCTTTTATATTACATTTTTAGTGCTTTAGAACCTGAATCATCTTCAAGCGCAACAAAAATTTGTGAATTATTCAATGACGTGTGAATTCAACTTACATAAAAGATGAAAGCAAACAGGAGGAGAAATGCTCGACGTTCTGCTAGCAACTTTGCAGCTGTCATTAGATAAGAAATAATCTGTTTGATTAGGTCTGATCAGGGATTTGGCAGGAGTGGGTGGTGTGGGGGCGCAGGGCTCTTTGCAGTTCAGCTAATTTGGAAGAGGGAGCTGTTATCTATGTTGGACTGCGGTTGGAGTAGGCGTTGTTAGGCTAATTGTGCTCAAAAGTGTCCTTTTACTGTCATTTGGCAGCTTTAATCCTTTTTATTTCACTGGCTCTGTGAGCACTGCCCACTGAAAGCAGTCTTCTTTGTAGAGCCACATATAAGCTTTGAGATTTTTAGAGATTTCTCAGAAGTGGGTTCAGTGGCTTTGTCTGAGTTCCCCCTTGGTGTCGCGCTCAGCTTTGGGCCTCCCGTGACAACGGCGCGGTTCAGATGACTGCAAGAGAATTTTAAAGAGGTCACCTTCTCCGGGGAGGGGGAGGGACGACTGAGTCACAGTTGAGACTGCACACCACGCTCAGCCATCATGTGAGCCGCTGCCCGAGACAGACAAGAAGAATACACGGCCAGGTGTCAGCAGAGCCTCAGTCAGGCTCGTTTTAGCGGCTCTGTCTCACAGAGGGAGTAACACATTTGGTAAATGTCCTAATCTAGAAAAATATTTTTACTTGAGGATTTAAAATACTTGCTTTAACTACAGAGAGATTTAAAGTGACTATCCTGCTTTGTTTTTTCATCCATACCTTAAATCCGGTAGTGCTATATCATGTTAAGCTGCACTGTAGCAGAGGGCTACATCCTGATGGTGCTGTGTTTGCTATTAAGCTCATATATTCAGGTCTAACTCACATACAGGCCTACTTTACTTTGTGCTGCCTGCTTAAAGAGCTCCCCTCACCTTCAGGGATTTCTTTCACTACATTTATCGCCAAACTTCAAAGTGTACTGTCTTTAACTTTTTTGTGTTTGTAGACTTGAGCATAAATATCAGTACTGTACTCATGGCATGGCGGCCTGACAGCATACAGCGGCGCTACTTTGCTCACGTTTCATGTTATTGGACCATTGTTTTGCTGCTCTGCCTAAGTTACGTGCTCTTTATAAACTGGTACTAATGTCATCATGTAGCAGGTCAGGCTCGTATCATCTCTTCAGGAGAACTTTTGTCATCTGACGTCTGATAAAGCTGATTTCAGCTGGGAGCGGATGAAAGAACCAGCTGTCCATTTGAGAACCGCAAGGAAAAGAGTTTCCTTTGAAAGTTTTTTCTTTGTGTTTCTTCTTTCCATGATGAATCTGCGTGAGATGTTTTTCAGTGTTCATGATTTCAAACCAGTAAAGAAACTTTAAAACAAAGAAATTAAACTTTAGATTCTCATTAGACAAATTATGCAAAGATGTCTTTGTCTGATTTCATCTCAAAACTGCTGTAACTGACTTCTTGGAGGAGGTGTGTTGATCAGGGTGTGTACAGTGGGATTGTCAGATTTATCCTCTTAAACAGCTTCCTGCTAGCTACTTTGAATCACTGAGATCAAAATGAGATAAACACAAAGCTGTGCAATAATTCTCTGTGGGCATCCCACTAGTAACCCATGTAAAATTAAATTCATTTTTATAGAGTTTAAAGTAACATTAATTGGCAATGATTGTACAAAAGAACGACACTAACTCTAATCACAGTGACTGTCTAATTGCATTTTTTGGAGTCTTGTTTACATCAACCTGACAGCTCAGGCCATTTATGCATGTAGGCATGGTCAAGACAGCCTGCTAAAATTCAAACTGAGCAAGGTGATTTAAGTGACTTTGAACACTGCATGACTGAGTATTTCTGAACCTGCTGATCTACTGGGATTTTCCCACACAACCATCTTTAGTGTCTGAAAAAGGGAAAATATCTACTGAGCATCTTTGAATGCACCACATTGACCCTTGAAGCAGATGGGCTATAGGAGCTGAGAACCACACCACCAAGTGCCACTCCTCTCAGTTAAAAAGAGAAAGCCGATGCTATAGTTCAGACATAGAAAATTGGAGAAACATTGTCTGTTTCTCTGTCTCTATATATCTTCTGCAACATTGAGATGGTAGGATCAGAATTTAGTGTAAACAACATGAAAGGATGGCTTCATGCTGCCTTGTATCTGTGGTTTTTTGGCACACTTTGGGCAACTTAGCACCAACCGAGCATCATTTAATCACCACAGCCTCCCTGAGTGTCATTGGCGACCATGTCCTTTCTTTTATGACCACAGTGCACTCATCTTCTCATGGCTGCTTCTAGCAGGATAACACCAATGGGGCCACAGGAGAGATATTTAACTAACTAAGGCTGTTTTAGTGAAAGTGTTTTTGTGGAAGAGGGAATTTTTTTTTGTTTTTTGGCTCTATAAATAGGCTCGTGGCAGTATGCTCCCGATGTTGAATATGTATTATTCTTCAGGTCAGGGCTGAATAATTGACTCTGTAAAATGCCCTTGATGGTCGTCCTTCCTGCTGACTGTTTTAAAATGTACCATCTGTTTACAAAGTCAACCAAAACTCTGTCATTTGTGCTCCGCCTGATAAATCACACCAGTGTTAATACTCACCAAGAGACTTAGGTGTCCTCTGTTGCTCAGATTTCCTATTTGCACTGTGGTTTTTAAGCTGGAGTGCACCGAAAGTCACATCAGTGAATTCCTTCGGTTCGGGACTTCCTTTTTATTTATACATATCTTTAATTGTTAAGTATACTCAATAGCTTAAACATCAAGCGGCTCATAAAATGTTTAAACCCCAAATATCCAGCTTAGTTTTAGTGTGAGAAAATAAAACTCTCAAGGGAATCGTTTGTAAATCCCCCCAAATCCTTTTTCTTGAGCAGCTACTAACACGTTTCAAAATGTCATGCATATCCCAGCTTATGGCGTTCAGTGCTGTGGGAGGAGAGCTGACACTCAGCTTCTGCCTTTTCATTTCCCTTCTGCCAGCGGTGAGATAATGTGCTAGATTTTGGTTTTGATATATATGTGAGCTGATAAAAAAAATCCAGATAAAGGCAGTAGCAGAGTTGGGCTCAGACTGAGGTCAGCTCAGCAGTTTCTTATCACTCATCAGAGTCTTTGCAATGCATCGAGACACGACACCTCTTTTGAATTCCTTAACCTCGCCCGGCGTCAGACATGTGAACACACATCGCGGTGGCCTCTTTAGAAGCCAGAGTGGCTAACGTGATGGCACCCAGCGAGGGCCACTTGTCTTTAAAGGCCATACCTGGTCTGAGTGCTGTCTGCTGTGCACTTCACTGTGAAGGTCACCAGCAGGGGAAGGGAAGGGGGAGGGCGAACGTGTCAGCCGAGTCGCTGTGCTCTGAATACTTCGGAGGCCTGTTGGGAACACGAGTTTACATGTTCCCAACAGAAAGTTGAAGAATAACAACCTGTGGTAGATCCAGATAAGGACCACTAGTTATTGTTGTTGGAAATGCAAGCAACTATACTTCTGATTCAATTACACATTACAAGTGAGCGCTGCCTTACAGGCGGCGTCAAATCTGTATTCTGGATTATTTGCTAAAGATAAATCTATAAACGCTGATAGTGGACCCAAAAATTCAATTGTCCACTTTTGAAACCTCTCTACCTCTCTTTAGTATGAAAATATTCTTGTACCTTTACGAGTTTGGAGATTTAATGGTATGTTAATTGCTGCGATATATCATTATTTATTTACAGTTACTTTTCATTCATCGCTCGCCACGTTTCCTCTGTACTTGGAGACAGGCATAAATCTCTGTAGACAGATCGCTGCATGTAAATATAAAATCTATATGCAAATGCTTGCCACTTGTGGTCTCCTTAGTACGGACATGTTGTGTTTGAGCAGCTTCTGAATGACAAATGGCCCACATGTAGAACATCACTGTCATCATCAAACAATGTCAATCATAAACAGTGACCAGCACAGCACCTGGTTCCACAGTAAGCCTCAGAATATTGCTTTGATGCCTTTTAGTGCTTAAAAAACAATACACTGGTATATTTCTTCAGCTGTGAAAACATATTATACTGTACATTTGTAGCTGAGGTGTGTTTTATCTATAAACTGAGAGGTTTCCTCTCTCTCCTGCCCTAACACCCATCTTTTGAAATCACTCTTGATAAACGGTCATTATTATCACAGAGGAAGATATTTCAAAAGCTTGTACATTTCAGTGAAACTCAAAAGGATTTTAGCAGTGAGAATGGCTCAGCTGTTACTCCTGAAAAAAGAACTATGGTGGGACTCCCCGTCATTTGTTAATTTGAGCTGCTGTACAGGAAAACAAGTTTTTAGCAACCCCTACAGTGTCTGCATACAGAGTAGCTGGGATTTGTCTGCATCTGGAGTTTGCGGTTTTCAAAGAGACATCCTGTTGAGACTGCAGTGTGCAGAAAAAAAGTTTTTTTCCTCTTGGATCATAATCACCTTACAGACTAATTTGGAAACTATAGTTTAACTTTATAGAATCATATCTGCATCTTAATCTTTTAAACTCAGATTAAGGTGTGGACTGAGAAACTTTCCTTCGCTGGATAAACAATAAATGTGAAAACAGACTTCTCGTACCAACGTCACACATTCATCTTTCTGGGCTGTGAAGGTCAAATTTAAGTAGCTTCAAGCAAATTATATTTGTCCGTGGTGCTGGCTTTAAAAATTCAGATGTAATGGCAAAAACAAGAAACAATCTTTAATATTAAAAGTCCATGTTCAACATTCAAAGAACATTCATGGTAAACATGTTATGTACTGTCTTACGATCCCTATACCTCTACAAATGAACATGTAGCCCAGCCAAAATTTCCTAATATGTTAAAGAGCGCTGACATCTTTAAGCATACACACAGGAGGTGATATAACAGTCCGAGTAGCCCTGATGTTGAATGCACTGTGGTTTGTGCTGCAGGGAGACTGCGTGTCCCTTGATGTGGATACAGAGTGAGAACCAGTTTTCATTTAGCTTTTGTAATTCCTGCTTCCTGCAGAGAAGCTCACTTGTATTTACATAAACACATTTCACACCAGCTTATTCAGCACCCGTAATAATATCTATCATTTGATAGAATCAACAGTTTCATCCCTTCTGTGAAAGAAAAGGGCAACAGCATGTGATGCATTTAGTCCAGTCAGCTGAAGTGTTCCTTCTCTGACTTAAACAGCACTTTTTCCCCGCCCATTAGTTGTGAGTCAGTACAGTGTGTAGTAAGCTTCTGCCATAATGCATTTTTGACATGTCCTGTGTACCGTTCTTTAAAGAATGAAGAGATGCAAATCTCCAATGTGTGTTGTGCATATGTATCTCTTTACTTCTGTCATGTCTTAGGAGCTCTTCCTTTTTTTTGGTTTCTTTACTTTATTCATAATCTTTCAGCCTGGGCTTTTCAAAGGTCGCCTGTCTTCCAACCTACTGCAAAAAATGTTTCAAATATTGAGCTGTATTTTAAATATACTCTGTGAGATTCTTGAGCGATTTAGAACGAATATTTCAACTTTAAATTATATAAATATGTAAACATAGCCAGTTTGTGTTCTGCTGTTACAGAGATGAACCGTCACTAGATAGCTTGTGTGCAGCCAAGGGCCAAGATTTTGTTACAGGAAGCTTTCTGGTTTCCGTTTGTAGTTCATGTGTTGACCAGTCATGCTTGAGCAGGCTTCGGTTACATGCAGGGAAACTGTTCATGTGAAGAGCAAAACAGGGGCATCGTTTGCGGA
Organism: Etia nguti; assembly: GCA_015106755.1. NCBI lineage: Eukaryota > Metazoa > Chordata > Actinopteri > Cichliformes > Cichlidae > Etia > Etia nguti. The sequence goes on from VUQG01043520.1 coordinate 95,257, forward strand.
AATGCCGTTTTAAAACCATCGGCTATCACCTCATCATTTTTGGATAATTACATTATTAGAGTGTAGAGTGGGGTCACGTTAACAGCTAAAATTTGCTTACATCCGCTCATAAGGTCTTCAACATCAACTTTACGATTTATTTATGTATTTTGTAAACAGTGACTGATGAATGGCAGATGAAATAGGAAGTCTGGACTCAGCTGCACTGGAAGCTCTGAAAAATCAGCTGCTGCAACCGTCCTGCAAATGTGTTGATGGGCTCTCTGATTGCTTGGCAACAAATTGATCAGTTCAAAAAGGCACCATGCAGCAATGACTCATTTTATTTAACCTCGCTTCAATCATCCAGACAAGCCTGTTAAAAATGATCTTGCACCAGTGTAACCCAAATAAACTTGTATTGCGTACACGTTCTTTCAATCTCCTTAATTATTAATCCAGATTTACCAATTCCACACCATAGCTTAGTAGTAGGAATCTTATAAACAAGCTGTGCTGTTTCACGACAGTGTTTCAGGTTTAAGATTTTTACCCTCTGCTCACACAAACTGGTGTTTCTGAAGCCAACACAGGTGCAGACATAGTCCTGATTGCTGTATGCTTTATTTTCATGTCAGTCACTCACGGAGGTTTTTTTTCAGCTGATTTAGAAACTCCCTTTGCACCCTGTCATGACTGCTGACCACCAGTCCTTAATCTCTTTAGTAAACCACCCCACTCCATTATAACAATGTGGCTTTCTTTTATATACAGTCTATGCTTTTAATGTGTCACCGCTCAGCCAAGTTACTCTTAGCTCAGCGTCTTTCTTTCATGTGCCTCAGCTACTGATTCATCCCGGGTGCAGTAAGCTCTGCAAAGTAAATACACTGAGTCGCACCAATTGTGCTTTCTGGATCCTTTAGGAAGTCTATTTCACTGCATCTGCTAAGCTACATGTTTCATATCTTATTTTTGCGACCCCTGATTTTTTTAAAAGAAATACTAAAATATAAAACTTTTGCATTGCAACTTTCATCAGTGACTTAAAATACACAGAAACACAGACATTTCTCTTCCATATCGGTTGTCCTTTCTGCAAGTTTAAATTCCTCAGTCTACCAGGGAAGAGATAAAAATCATGACCTCCCGTGACAAACTGCTAAGGCAGCGTGGGACAGCTCGTCATTTCCCAGTTAATGGTTAATTATTTTCTATAATGCATCTATCTTTGTTATAAGAGCCGCAGCTTTAAATTAATCGTTTGTGGGGATTCTTTGTGGCGCCTCTTGAATCTGCTTTGTCTGTCAGATATTTCTTTTACGATCCTCTTAAACATTTGGCAGCCGTTCCTGATTTTAATTCTAAAGAGACTCATTAATCTTGTACCTGCACGTTCCGGAAAGGCCTAATTACAAGAGCATGTCTGTTTAATTCTTATGTAGTAAAAAGAAGCTCCCAAGCAATTCTAATTTCGTCTTAAAATTTAGCTTTTCTTACTAGCTTTTGTCAGAATTTAGACTGGCAAAAAAAATCAAACAAACAACAACCAAAAAAAAAACCCTGCAACAGATCTTCTTCTAGCCATCCACTCTAGCAGCTGTTCGTATTTGAGTATCAGGAGACTGTTTGACTGCCGCCCCAGTACAGCTCAGTTTTTACTCTGAAGCGTGCCTCTTTGTTTACTTGCTTCACGCTTTTTTCGCTCACGTTTATTTTCCTCCCTGCAAGCAGTGCCTACAAGATGATTGGTACTGTTTAAACATGTTAACAATGCACTGTCAGTTAATAGTTTACTTTCTTTATGACAATAAATTGGTTACAAACCGTTGCTGGAAGCCACAATATCCTTGTTTTTGTTTTTTTCAGCACATAGTTAGTTTGGGATTCTGAGCACGTTTTTCTTCTTGTGTGCTCTGAAATCCAAAAAGACAGTTGTGTGATGGAGCTCTCCCCCCTCTGTTCCCCCAGGTTTTGCAATCCTCCAAGCCATCATGGAGTCTGCTGTAGCCAATAACTGGCAGGTGACAGCTCGCTCGGTGGGGAACATTGTGGACCCCACAGAGTACAGGCGCATCATCGAGGAGATGGACCGCCGGCAGGAGAAACGCTTCCTCATCGACTGTGAGGTGGACAGGATCAGCTTGATACTGGATCAGGTATTCAGTTTGCACGGTGCTAATTCAGCCTTGCTTAAAAAAAATAACACAAATCTCTTTTCTCTCGAATATCAGGAAGTAAATCTAAGCTTGCCTCAGAAATATACCCTTCCTCCAGCCTCATGACTCGGCTTGTTCCGTTGTTTCTAAAGGAGGAAACATGCTATTTCTTTTTGCTGCAAGCGCCACCTCTTGCTACACTGCCAGTAAAATACGCCATTCTCCTAGCTTGGTCATCTCCCCACTTTTCATTCCTTTTTCAGTATTACCCTAAACACTTGGCACGTGTGAAGATTGCCTCGGATCTTGACACTCTCATTTAGACCTGATTTTAAAACAGGCAAGGCAGTACATTAAATTAAGGCTTGTTATTTGTTGTTTTGTGTGTGTGTCTGTGTGCGCGTGCGTGTGTGTGTATGCACGTTGTTTGAGGTCACTTGGGCTTAATTCACGTGGAGGAATTAAACAGTTCTCTCATCCTTGTTTCCTAGGTGATCATCGGCTACAGTTTTCCCACACGAATCTTGATTCAGGTTCAGTGTTTGCTAATGTGTGCTGCTCTCTGTGACTGCACCATAGAGAATATTTCATTGTCAGAAACGTATTAAATGAGGGATAACTGAGAATTTTCCTATCTACTCAGAAGATCATTAGTGTTCATTTGGGGGATTAGTTTGGTGCACATGTGAGTACATTACATTTTGTAAATGAATTTTTAAGCGTACGCCTTCTTGAGGTACGTAAAGCTAAATAGTAGAGTATTGCTGATGTTATCTCCACAGGCTCAGAATGTAGGTAATGCTAACACTGAATAGCTGTCGACTGCACTGCACACTTATTACTTTTAAAGCTTTAGCCTTTCAAGTGAGACACTGTAGTCTGTTTATGAGGTGTGCCAAAATTAGACAAGTTGCAAATGAGTTTGCCCCGTAGACTGTATTCAAAAGGTAGACATAGCTACAGTGCATTAATTTGCACTAGTGTTTGGAAGATTTTCTTTCTTCATCAGGTGCTTGGTCATAGCGGGTTGTCTCATTGTTAGGGTTTTCTCTGTATTATTGTAGGGTCTTTACCTCACAATATAAAGTGCTTTGAGGTGACTGCTGTTGTAATTTGTCATTATATAAACAAAACTGTCTGGCTCTCTGTGTTAGCCCAGCGACTGGCGACCTGTCCAGGACAAATCCCACCTCTCGCCCTATGATAGCTGTAATAGAATCAGCCAATCGTATGACAGTAACTCATTTAGGCATGTAAACATGGTTAAGATGACCTGTTGTAGTTCAAACCTAGCATCAAAATGTATATACATGAAGGAATGGATGCACCCTGCCTTGTGTGGTTTAATGCAGATAATTTCTTGTTACACTTTGTTCAACTGATCATCATTTAAACATCACAGCCTACTCATTTTGGCCTCTATCATAGCTAACCATAATAATGTCCATCATTTTATGACCACTCTGGTGTCTTGAACTTAAAGAGTTCACCGTACTCAAACATCCTCCACACTCCAGATCTTCAGACGGAGCTGTTTACTGCTGGAAAACGGGCTTGGAAAGATTCATGCGTACGGAGCACATGTGTTCATGTCCTGTCACTTACCTGCATACAGTTTCTTTTGACCATGAAGCAGATCTTTCGCTAATCTTGCAGTCATCGAGTAGTTTTGATTGTCTAAACTTAAACTCGTACTAAATGTAAGAATCTGATCACGTGAGTCCGTATTTGAACCGGCTCATTTTGGTGTTTACTGGCAAACGCTGCTGTTTAAGACACAAGGATTAACAGTGACCAATTTGACAGAAGTGTGTTGTTGTTTTTTTCCAGACACTGCACACAGCTGCACAGCAGAGTTACAAAAGCCATTAAGCCCACAAGTGTAGTCTGCGTGTGCGTGCGTGCTATATGCATTTGAACCATTAATCCTGGGCACATCTTATCCTTCTGTTCTTCGCTGAGATATTTGTGTATAAAGGCTTCTGCCCTCTACATAATGATCCTCATTATTGCAGGCCTTATGAGTTTTACTCTGACCTTCACTGCAGATCTGTCTTCATTTCCTCTGATGCGGGGGATTATTTTTAGTGACAGTGCCGAACATTTTCATTAATCAGGAGAAGTTTGCTTTTCCCTGCCCTTCAAATTTAGATCCAGGGTCTCTTCAAGTGTTCTCAAATTGCTTCCATATTAGATTCAACTTATCCAGTCATACAACGGTGGTCACTCTGTGTCAGATCTGACCGATCCAATCATAACCTCTCTCCTGCGGTGGTTTAATGTGAATCTTTGCCTCGTCGGCAGCATCTGTCAGACAAGTATCTCTCCAGATGCATAAGAGTGGCAAGGCAGGCCCGTGTCTCTTGAGAATGATTCCTTATACGAGCTGTGACATCAACACTTGCTTTAATGTAATATCAGCTCCCAGTGTAAGTAGGACACACTGTCCCATAACAGCAACAACAATGAGCCTACTATAAATAGCCTACCCTCCTAGCCTGAGGGAAGATCTTTCACAAAGGCAGGAGTGAGCAAACACAACTGTGATCACTCATGCATCAGGAAACAATCATTGTGGACATGATTTAGTTTTTAATCTGAGAGGCAGTAATCAGAGGAATTATCATTCAAATCTTCTGATGCCTTCTGTCAGGATATTATAAAACTCGTCATTAATACATTTTATTTGCAAACATCTGCTGTTCGGTGGATGCTGTAGTCAAGGAGGCAGTTTCAGTTCTTCTAGGCTTTATTTGTTGATAAATGTGCTGTGGGAGTTTTGGTCTTCTGCTGGCTCTCTCACCACCTGTAAAAGTATCAGTTTGCTCATCTCTTCAGTAAAGTAAAGACGGAGCGATAAACACCTCTAAGGCTTCTCATCAATAATAGAAGCACAGTGGATTTGTTATCGCTCTAAGAGAGGACCCATCACCTCCAGCCTCCTCCTGCACAGCTGACAGACAGAGGAAGAGTCGGAGGGAGAGATAAAAAGACTGGAAAGGCAGAGAGCTTGTGGGAATTGAGCCATGTAGTGTGACTCTCCCTGTCTAGTGCTTTGGAGGGAAATGGGAGAAGTGCAGAACAACCAGAGGTGCACTGGAATTCCACACCCTGTGAGTAGGAGAGTGAAGCAAAATTCTTTATTTAAATGAGATTATGCTATATATGGGCATTATTATATAATCGGGGAAATTGCAGTTTTGGCTGTTGCTTTGTTGGGAATTGCTGTTCCTGACCAGCTTATGGTGGGGCAGGACATGTCAGATAGCATAGGCAAAATCATAAACATTTATATTCAAGGGAATCTAGTTTTGAACCAAAGTGGTGGACAGTGTGACTGATACTGCCAAGCCTATGTCACACAATGAGCATCCCTAAAAATGTAACTGTAGGTATATGTATAACCTAATGATAGGACAATTTTACCACACCTTGATCACAGGGGGTCTGTATCCACACTTCCACGCTCCACACACTTTTGAATACAAGGTTCTTGCAAAAAAAAAAAAAAATGTAATTAGAGGGAACATTTTCAAGTCAACCAGTGCTGTTTTTGGA
>VUQG01043520.1:102325-125255 GCA_015106755.1 Etia nguti
CTTCCTCCTCGAAATCCCTGAGGCGGTCATGGTCCTGGGTCATTTTGACCCAGCGTTCTTTGTTTCCTTGTGTTTCTGTATCATGTTAAGTTCATTTGTTATTCTTGGAGTTATTCTATCGGTCCTAAGTTGTTCAGTTTAGTTTATTGGGTTTCCCCTCCTTGTGTTTTATTCCATGTTTCCCCAGCCCGTCATGTCTGTGCTCTCCCTCGTGCTCCTCAGTGTTTTTCTCTCCCCCTCCGGTCTGCGTCTCTGTGTATTTCCTGTTTTATTGTGAAGGTGTCTTATGTCAGTGTGTTCAGTTTATGTTTCCCTTGTCTCATCAGCTCTCATTTCTCCCAGCTGTGTTGCCCTCTTGTCTCCCATTCCCTGATTGCCCCTGTGAGTATATAAGCCCTGTGTTTTCTCCTGCTTGTTGTTGGTCTGTCTGTGTTGGCTCCCCGTGGTTCCGTCCTGTGTTGGCTACCTGAGTTTCTCCCTCTGTGTCTTCAAGTTTCAGGTCTGTTTTGTAAGCTTTCCCAGTACAGGTTATTCTTAGTTTCTGTTCATGCCCTCTCCACCTCTGTTTGCGCCTAACCTCCTAAATAAAGCTCACTCGCATCTCAGCCGTGCCTGCGTTTTGGGTCCTCTATTACAACTCCACACGTCTGCCGTCGCAGCCGTGACACTAGGGATGAAGTGGTGTTGTGTCTACAGATGGCAAACACCGAAGAACCCATTTTAAATTGTAGTTTCTTTAGGCACTTTGTAACTAACAGCCTGTTGCAAAAACATATAATTTGTTCCTATTTTTTTAGGTGACACTACAAAAATGCCAAAGATAAAACTGTCTACCAGACATAAAATTGTATTTTTGCATCAGAGAGGCAATTCCCAAAACGAAAAACATCTCTCAGAATGATATGCAGTGAGGAAACTGGATAAGTGGCGGGCCTATCTACAGTATCTGAAAGTCATGTCCTTAAGAAACAGGAAAAAAAAGTCAGACACAGGATCTGGGAGATGCATCTGGGCTTTCAGTTAATCGATCAACTTTTCACAAAAGCCTCCGCAGAAATGGTCTCAGTGGAAGGGAGGCTTTCAAGGAAGGGAAACGAGGAGAAAAGCCGAGTTGTGCCATATTACACAAGAACTTTAAATGAGAAGGAACAGGTCTGATGGAGTGATGATGTTTTATATTTCTAGTTCAGATTGTTGTCAGTTAGTCCACAGGAGGTTGGAAGAGAGGTACAACAGTGAGTATCTACAACCATTTGTGATACACAGTGCAGGCTCATTTCAGCCAGTGGGGTTGGACATCTTGGCAACAGCTTCATTTTTCAGAATGACAGTGATCCTAAACACACTGTGTGTGCGGTTGAAGCATATCTGGATAGAAAACACACAATGGAGATCCTGGACTTTAACATTATTGAAGCAGTGTGAGATCATTTTAACAGAGAAGAGAATAAAATGCTGCCAACATCCAAAGAAGAGCTACTTAAAGACATTACAAGAAAGCTTGTCTAGCACAGAGACAAGCTAAGACATAGGTGTGTGTGTGTGTGAGTGTATGTGTCTATATTACACGCAAGGACAAAGCACCTTTAGTGTATTATCCTTGCGTGTCTTTCTTTTACTGGCCTTTCTTGCTTTTTCATTGACATGTACTTTATGAACCTTCAACTTGAGCGACAAATACAAAAATGAAAGAGCTGCATGAAAAGTGCGTGATGTCCCAACCTGAACTGTAATGCCCTTCAAATAACCACAACAAGTGAGCTATCTGCGCCTTCATTTTCTTTTTCCTAACTTTGAGTGCAAAAAGAAAACATGGCTTCTTAAAAAGGAAAACAGGGAGTGTAACAGAGCAAGTTTTTGTAGAAGGATTCTTTGTAGCCCGTGCCTCCAAAAAGAGACCCCAGAGAAGTGTACGTTAAAAGCAAACCAAATGAAAAACAACATCAGACACATGCAAATGGTAGAGTTGGCAGGTGCTCAGCTGCAAAGAGGATAGTGAGAACATTAGAACTTCATAGACATTTTTTGTTTTGTTCAAACTGGCACTCAATAAGACGACTGTGTGGAGTTTAGAAATGTGTAGCTGTTGGCTACTACAAATGAAAGAATCAGCAGCTTAAACAGACTATAAACAGGTAACTCCATGTACGCTTCTGTGACAGTTAAATCCTCCCTTGCATTTTGCCCTCTTTTGAGTAGCATAACAGTAATTAGTTGTCTAGTGTAAGAGGACAGTTATTAACTTGTGGTTCTGAAGAAGGTAGATGACAAATCACTGTAAAAAAGAAGTCTCCATCAGTGGGAAAAGAGCCTTGAAGGCTGTTGGGCAGTGATCCAGCTCAGTGCAGGACTGGATGGCTCCAGCCTGCTTAATTAAAGTGAATTCTCCAAGGAATTTTTAGGCTGATGGCCCTGCAGCTCGGCCCAGCTCAGGCAAGCCGCAGAAAGCAAAGCACAGACCTGCTCATCCACACATACGAACCCGAGGAGCCCTGAGGGCAGACAAATAAATATAATTGAGACCTGAAACAACCACTCAGTCTCTATCTGTATTCTGGAGTCACAGTTTGTCTCCTCCACAGTGCAGTGAGACGAACCCACATTTCTGATTATGCCCTCAACCAAGAGGTGAATACTAATGTGTGGATGCAACATGAGACTGCGTGCTGAGTTTATCTGTCTGTTTGCTATGATTCATTTGATTGTAATGCACCGGCGTGGGTTGGAAGATGATGCATTGTGTTTTATTTTTAACAACGCAGTTTAAAAATCAGTTCATATTTGCACATAGAGATATCCTGCTGATATGCCAGCGTCTAACTGCTAAGATTGGACATCAGTTGTGGAATGGGAGCTCAACTTAAAGAAGAGCCTGATATTTTACAAAATTGATGCCGGTTAACTAGTAGTTCAGTATAATTCTGTCTTCCATCTGTCTGACAGATTTGAATCTACCGTCAGCAGCCAGTAGTGCTGTGCAATACTGCAAATTTTGACAATCCGATACCAAGTAAAAGCGGGGGCAGTACTGCAGATACCAAAAATGATACTGATACTTTTAACCTACAAAGGCAGCTTATATAGCGAAGAGAAGTGTGCCATGACTTATGAGATGAATCATCATCAGCTGGGTTTTTGGAGAGCTGGAATGTAATTGTACCTGTCTCCAAAGTGTAACAATACCAATACCAGCGCTGGTATAAAAACCGGAATTAGGTTTATTTGCGTAATACATATTTTATTTATTACGTGTATTTATACACATTGTATTTATTAAGGTCTGAAGTAGTGACTGAGACCATAAACTCTCTAAGACAGTGTTTACTGAGCTCATGGATTAAGGGTCCTGGAGGGCATTTTTTCCGTTTCTGTACAACTGAACTTCTTTGTAATTGCAAAAGTCCATAAAAATGCAGTTTTGAAGCTCTGCAGCACTGGCTTCACTTTTCAGACCCTCTGTATCGTGTTATTTTGCTCACTTGTCCAACTAAATGGGGACCCACTCCTAAAACCATTTCCTCACATGGCTACTAGTAGTTAAAGCTTCACAGCAGTGCCTTTATGTTAACAACATATACATGGCAGAACATGTCATATTTTGTGCGCAAAGGTTTCCCATTTGCAAAGTTAATCTGATATATTATGAATCAGCTTTCATGGATAGCATCGTGGCAGATGCACAAGGCTGTTCTCTCCCAGACAAGAACATTTACTGTAGAAAACAGTTGGGAGGGCATGACATGTAGACTGTCCTTCCCATTCAAAGAGCATTAAAAATTCAGAAGACAGTCAGAACAATCAGTGCTGCAGGTTTTCTTCTTGCTTTTAGGCTTCAGGTCTTGTTTTCCCTTTGCTGTTTGAGGAGGCTGTTTTGTAAGAAATGAATTTTGACACAGAGGAAAGTATAAGTCCTGTGACACTAAAAGTGTCGCTGTTCTCAGCGACGGTAGTGCCTGACCTCATCCAGGCTCCCGGTGGTTTCACATATACACAAAAAGCGATTATCCCAGGGGATCGTGAAACTGGAGCATTGTGATCCTAAAATTATTTGTTATGCCTAGATGCTTCCCCCCCCCTTTCTTTCTTTCTTTCTTTCTTTCTTTCTTTCTTTCTTTCCAGAACATCTCTGCCAACAGAGGGGGGAGCAGATCCCGTGGCAAATCAAATCAAATTGCAAGAACTTCTGTAGTGCGCATGATACATGAAAATGAAAATAGACAGTAATGAAAATTTCCTTGTAAACTATATTGGAGGGCTTGACAGCACATGTAAAAACCTGCAGAGAATTGTTCTGTTTGTCCTCATTATCATTTCTACAATGAATATTAATGCAACTACATGAAAGAGTAATAATAGTAAAGGGCATAATAACTCTGATCATGAACCATAATATTTGAGTTAGCTCCTAGAGTCACTCTGTTTTCAGAAACTGTTCAGTCAGAACTTTAGTATAGCTCTCCTTCCCTTGGCTCGCTGCCATCTTACAGTAATGGCTGCTAAGGCAGGTGGTAAACACATTTTCTTTTTCTCCTTCTGCAAATCAAAACTTCATCTGGTATGAAAGCTAGGTGATGAATCTATCAACCAAATGTGCATGAAAGTATATCAAATAAGCTTTTATTAACTACGATGCAACATATAAAAAAAACATTTGCTTTCCAACACAGCCTTAATATTTGAATCATGGCTGTAAAAGACTGTAGCAGTCAGCAGTGAAGGTGCTACTTAGTATAGTATGAAGCATGCACTATGAACCGACTTCAGAGTGCTTTGAATTCAGTATATCATTTACACCTCCAGTTATTGCCTACACGCCGCGCTGCAGTAAGCAGTGAACGTTTACACCTGATTCTGTTCTAGCAGCTAAGCAGTGCTTCGGGCACGGCCATGTTCACACTAAGCCAGGTACACTTCTAAACGCATCTGTTTCTCTTCGTTTTGGCCCTCTGTCCAGACTAAAAGCTTGCACAGAAGTGTGAGGTCCTGCGCCGCCTGCCTGAGTGTGTGACAAACGAGAGTCGTAGCCAGTCACTTCAGGCGCTGCAGCTTCATTAAGTGCTTGCCACACTTGGGTCACTCTGGCTCTCTCTCACGTGCGGGAAAATGAAAAGCTATTCGAGACCATTTGGAAGACAACGAGCTGCAAAGCTTCAAGGAATGTTTTTCCTTTTGAGGGAATTGGAAGAGGAGTTGTAAAACACGGTGAAATTGTTTTGCATTTCTGGAAAACAACATTTTGATTTAATGTTGAAATGCCATAAGCTTGTTAGAGGGCGGGTCTTGCAGCATCATGGGGAATATTATGAGACATTAAGGCAGGAGTAAACAGGTTTTTATAGTACACAGGTGTTGATGAAAACGCAGCTAAGTGGTCCATGCTTGTGCTTCTTCTCTCTGGGAGTTTTGGTGTTCCCTGCCATAAAATAAAAGCATGCTTGGTAATGCTATCTGGTCCTAGTCCTGTTGCTTTCAAAAGAGTTTCACTTTTGGTTAAATAAAGATAAAAAAAAAAAACCCAAAATAGGAGCCTCTGAGTAAAATGCTACATAATTTGTCTATGAGTAGTACTATGAGTAAAAATCCACCAATGAGATGCTCTCCTTGTTTCAGTGAAGTTGTAATATTCCTCATATTTATCCGAGTCCTTTTATCTCTTCAGTGTGATATCACTATCACTCTGGACATTTAACATTTAGATGATTTCAGTGGCTGAGTATACTTATCGAAACTGTGGAGGAGTGTAGAAAGTGAAAAGACAGGGAAAAAAAGCAACTCTCCACCCCCGCAGTATCTTTTTGAAGCCTCACACTCGATGGCGAATCAGAATATATGGAGGGAGCGAGCGCCTGCGAGAGGGAGCGAGATTGAGCCGGCGAAGAAGTTTAAAGAGATCGGCGGATGCAGCTCTCTCTGTGTCGGCTGGCTCCGACAGGTGCTGTACAACATTTTGGGTTTAATTAAGTCTAGTGCGCAACTGAGACAGGCGGAGCAGGAAGCAGCAGACTGCAGAGCAGAGGCAGCTGCAAGAAAATAGAGAGGGAGGTTTGCCGAAGCCTTGACCTTATTTTACATGTTGAAGTTAATGGAAAGGAACAAGCACTGTCATCACAGTTTCTCCCCACTATGTGTGCGTTTCATGCAAACGCGCACAAATGTACAAATGCGCTCGCACGCTCCCTCTTGCACTCCCGAATGTCACTTTAAAATGTCTTCTCTCTTTCTCTTTCTGTCAGCTCTTCTGAAATTGGAGGTCTTTGTCATATCTGAGTCTTCGTGTTTCTTAATGTTCTCAGTGTTGTTGGAAGCGAATCTGACTCACTCCGTGTCTTCTTCTGCAAATTTGTAGGTGGTGACCTCGGGAAAAAACAGCAGAGGATACCACTATATCCTCGCCAACCTGGTGAGAGCTCGCAACTTGAAACAGCACAACACAACTCAGTGGAAAACTCGTAGCAGCAGCGCTTGTGTGTGATGCAATGTTGTGCAAAGAAGTGCAACGTTCTCAGTGGATACATCTCAGGAGCACAGTCAAACTTAGTTCTCTCAATATATAGTTGTGTTAGACTTAAAACTGAATGCTGCAATTAAATCGATGAAGTAACTCAGCATGGACAAGCTAAAGCAGATTTAAATCTCTCGTCTTTTTTTCCCCTGCTCTCCTAATGATCCTTTTCTCCACTACCACCAAGTTGTGCTCTTTGCTCTCAGGGTTTTTCCAACATGAGTCTGGACAGGGTCTTTTCTGGTGGAGCCAACATCACAGGCTTCCAGATCATCAGCCCAGACAGCCCCATCGTCCAGCAGTTCCTCCAGCGCTGGGAGCGCCTGGATGAAAGAGAATTCCCAGAAGCCAAAAACACTCCGCTGAAGGTCAGTGAGGCAAAGCTGCCTATGCCGCAGTTGCATTTTTATTTAACATCTTCAAAGGCTGCCGTCGCTATTCATCTTCTAAGTTTGAGGGTAGTAACTCGGCTTCAATCAGAGAAAATATGTCAGTGCGAATCATTTCAGGGATTCAGTTCAGTTCGTCTCGCTTGTTTTACACGAGCGGCGCTCTGCGGTAACCTTGCTCTGACGGCAGCTCAGTGTTGTGTTGGGTCTGTGTGATGTCATTGGTGCATCACTGGGATTTCTTCTGGCCTTTGACTCAGTACACATCAGCACTCACCCACGATGCCATCCTCGTGATCGCGGAGGCCTTCCGGTATCTTCGGCGGCAACGAGTGGACGTGTCACGTAGGGGGAGTGCGGGCGACTGCCTCGCCAACCCTGCAGTGCCCTGGAGCCAAGGAATCGACATAGAGAGAGCCCTCAAAATGGTAGGACTGAGAGCCTGCACTGTCTCCCTGCTTATTTTATTTACTTTATAGTTATATCTTTGCTTATTCTCACTTTCTACTTGGTGATGTTTCCAAAGTTTTTATTCCTTAGGTATTTTCTTTCCTCCCGTGTTTTCTTTTTCTGTGAAAGATCCCTAAATGGTTTGCCACACCTCTATAAACTACAGGCTACAAATATAGTCTTTTATGCCATTACTTGCTAGAAATACATTATGGTTTTTTTTTCACAATTTAATAAACAAATGCTGCAGCACTTAACCATTAAAATATTACAGACCTGTGAAAGTATTGAAGTATTGAGCCACCCCTCATTTCTTTATATTTTGTATAAGTTTATACAGTTCTAACAAGCTTTCTACTGAGGCTTTGGTGAACAGTAGATGAACACACAGGTCTTATGTTACATCTTTTTTTGCTGTCTTAGGATATGATTTTTTAGATATCGTTCATAAGCCATAGATGTCTGCCGCTTGTTCTTTTGGCCTCCACTTTTCCACTTTTCTCAAATTTGTTTAAGTACACACTGTAGACCGTGCCATCATATGTCAAGTTTCAGCTGAGAGGACTTTAAGAATCATTTTGTTGGTTCGAAAAAAAGAAAAAATGCCCAAGAAATGTGGGCTGGCTAAAGATTTTTGCCTTGTACAGTATATTTAATTCCTTTAAGCATCCTAGAACCATGTTATTCTGTAAATGCACCCATTCCTTACATACCGCAACGTGAGCAAACAATTGTAAGAAACCTGTTTCTGGTGCTCCCAGTTAGTCTGACCTAATGGACCCGAGAAAAGCATTGGGTCCTTATTTGAAGTGATTTAATGGATTAAAAAATGAGACCAAAAGGTGAAGCAGAGCCTTATATCACAGCCCTATGACACACGTTACCATGTGGTTTGCTCACATGCTGTATGTTAGGAACAGGTGGTATGATGTTTTTCTTGGTGCCTGGCAGGTCCAAGTACAAGGTATGACAGGAAACATCCAGTTTGACACATTTGGTCGACGATCTAATTACACAATCGATGTGTACGAGATGAAGCCAGGCGGCCCCAGGAAGGTAAGTGAGCACTAAGGTTTGGATGTCATAATTTAAAAATCTATAATAAAATACTCTTTGCAGGTTGAGTTTATGATACAGACCCACGCTATGTGCTTTACATACATCTACACAAGCACAAGCAAATTTAAAGGATATATTTTTTGAGGGATTTTCTTCTCTGGGCATATTTGCACTACATAAGTTAGGGTTGATACTGATTTGGACAGAAGCTGCCAGTAGCCCGGGCTTTCTGATCCAACTCAAATCATGTAAGCTCCCGCTCCCTCTGAGAGTTTGATCTGGAACATATCCACCAAGAATCAGCCAAGCCATCCAGATGGAAGCTTGAAGTTTTGGAGAATGGATAAATAATTGTGATCACCTCATACTTACTGAGAATGTTATAATAATTGAGTATACTCATAAACATACTGTTTAGACATATATTCATGGATATTAAAATGTAAATTTTTTAACGAGTGTTCAGGTCTTGTTATTTTAATTTAAGAAATTCTCTCAAATAATCATCTATCCATCGATTTACTTCTGGTTATCCAATTTAGGCTGGAGCCGGTCCCTGCTGTCCTAGGGTGAGAGACAAACATTCATGCTCACATTCACACCTACAATTAATTTAGAGTCACCAATCAACCCCACAGATGTCTTTGGACTGTGGGAGGGAGCCAGGGTACCTGGAGAGAACCAATGCAGACACAGGGAAAACATGCAAACTCCAAACAGGCTGCTAACTGCTAAAGCGCTAACCACCACACCACCCTTTCAAATAAGTCATATGGAGTGTTTTCACAGGAAACCCCCAACATGATGTTAGTTGGTTAAGCAGCAACATTTACTTTTATGCGATTGGAACTATGACAATGAAGTACAAATTACTAGCATAAGCAACACTTACAGGCTCAGGGTAAAAAGATTTGTACTTTGTACTGTTTTGAAACAAAAAAAGTGTGCATAAGGAAGAAGATCCAGAGTTTTTGACATGGACAGAAACAGCTAAGAGGTAAGAGCTGCAGCACACATTAGCATTTAGCTACAACGTGTCCATTTACCCTACAAGCATGGACACATGTCTCATCTTGTGCCTTGGCCTTTGGCTTGCTAAAAGAACTGCTGGGAGGGAGTGCACTCACTTGGAAAAGCCAGTTAAGTTGTCAGCTGTAGCGCTTGTCAATGTTTGTTAGTTTAGATGCTGAAGGATTGGGACCTGTTCTTCTATACCTCTGGCAGGACACTGTCTATGTCCCCATTAGTTTGTAAGCTACAGGCACTGGAGCAAATCACGCCTACACATCCACCCTGAGCCTGAAGGTGAAAAGATTGGGTTTTACGTAACTTTGTTTTTTTTTTAAAAATACTAACACCAAGATTTTTTTTTTGATGATTTCTGACTACCTTTCTGAATCTTAACAATTCTGTTACACAGTGGTACAACTCCACATCCGTAAGTACTACACTACTGTATAATCGGGCAGGCCAAAGCCAAAAACAATCATGTCTGAACACACGCACCCTTACACGTGACACCCGTAAGAGCTGCGGTAGCTCCGTGACACTGAATCCCCCGCAAAGCTGGCACCGAAAAGGAGTGGCCCCATAATGTCCACATAGCTCAGTTCACAAGACAACATACATCACAGACCCCCCCCACCCCCCCTATATCCAATCACAGTGTGAGACAATCTACAGTGACAAGAGAGTGAGTACTGCGCATTATAGCTTCCAGAAATGGGAGAGTTCTTCTTGGCGGAATAAATCAGAGTCTAGCAGAAATAAACATAATACAGCTACTGGAATCATCTCAGGTTGAGCAGCAACAAGCCAGGC
Source organism: Etia nguti (assembly GCA_015106755.1). Classification (NCBI taxonomy): domain Eukaryota; kingdom Metazoa; phylum Chordata; class Actinopteri; order Cichliformes; family Cichlidae; genus Etia; species Etia nguti. Next base: position 112,547 of record VUQG01043520.1, read on the forward strand.
TTTGTTTGTGTTAGATCATAATGTGTGTCTTTTATGTAGTATTAATAGAAAGAGAAAAAAAATCGACTGCATTGGCTAGATAAGGCATTTTTAGATTATTAGGTTTTTCTTGCTGGTATTAATTTTATCAGTCCTCCAGTGCTCTATGGGTGCTGCTTTCTTGTTATATAAGAGAACATTTGCTGAGCCAGGAATAGATTACTCCTACTCTGCTGAAGTGTAGCCCAGGTGAAGTGAGGAGAACCACTATGAGCTTTTTATTAAATCATATATCAGGAGCAACCGACACCGTCTCCAGCTGTACAGATAGAGCCGACCAGCTCACGTGAACTCGGAGGGTCTACTGTGAAAATTTCTTTCTGCTTCTGGTAAATAACTGCAGACCTCTGTGTTGTTTTCAGATCGGCTACTGGAATGAGTACGAAAAATTTGTATATATAATGGATCAGCAGGTCACCAACGAGTCCTCTTCTGTGGAAAACCGAACAATTGTGGTCACTACTATTATGGTACACACTCAAGCAGGGTTTTAAATGTTTCACCTTAAGATTTCTGCCACTCAAGGTCAAGGTGTCCTTTGTTGCAATCTGTCCTGGGAGGGTAGAATTATTTTATTTTCAGTTGCTTTCCATCCACTCACTACATGTTGAAACAGTCGATTCACAAAGAGTGTTTCAACTGTATCCGTGTGGGTGCCAAAGCATTTTGGTTTTTTTATATTACAGTGGGCTGTTGTAGTAGTGACGTCACAATAACGGCTTTGGTAATGATAACTATACACATCGTGTTCTCATTCAGTGCATACGTAAGTAAAAATGTTTCCCTCTCATTAAGTAAATTGTCAGTGATGCTGGACCAGAGACATGAAATGATCTGCATACAAGGAGGATGTAAACATCCAATGTCTGCAACCTTTGGCTGTTTATCCCTTGTCTAAAATTTACTTACTTAAAAAATTTGAATGAGAACGAGCGCGCTCCAGGATAAAGCAGGCGTGAGGTCAGTTAGATCAGTTGCAGGCAGTAGCTGCAGTTTAGTGATCATCAGCCATTTTTAAATGTAAGATAAGGTGCGCCTTATCTTACATTTAAAACCATGGCCTCTCTGTCTTTCTGACTTTGCCTATTATGTTTGCATCTTAGGCAAATTCAGAATGGAATAGTCACACATTCCCATTTCAGTGTCTGCAAAAATCACACTCATCTTACCTAGACTGGAAGTGAAGCATTGTTTAGAGCGAGGGAATAAATGAAGAAGCGTAGTGCCATTGCATTATTTTTTCTCTCTGCCAGACATGATTTTGATTTGAACAGAAAGCAATTATTGTTTTTAGAGGCATCACAGTCATCTCATTAACTTCATGTTGTTTTTATTACTTCCCATGACATTAAAGAAAACGTTTAATGAAAGGACTACCTCGCTTTGTTGGGGTGCAGCTCTTTCATTTTTGTCTCTCCATAACACCGAAGACTGCGGAGCGAAAGAGATGTGGAAGTTTAAAGTTCAACAGGAGCCATGCTGTTGAATGCTCCAAAAACATCAGCAAAAGCCAACAGTCACCCGTGAAGAAATCGCATTTATTCTGTTCTATTGAGTTGAATAACCTCTGAAAACATGTGCGTGCCATACGACAAAGTAAGTACAGCTTTGCTTAATATCCACCCCAAGGTGACACTGGTTCATCTTTAATGGCAAACATGTTTTGGATGTTACATGGTGGAGGAATGATACAGCAATCAAGGCACAGAGGCAAAGTACATTAGCATAATCGAGGCGATGAGCAGATTATTTTATTGTCGTGATGGAACAAATAACAAAAAAGCAAATTGAACCAGCTTAAAACTACTCGTGGTGTGATTCAGGCCTTTAAAAAAATAAAACTTGTTCGATGAAATGAGGTAATCTCCATGTGTTTGATGTCTTTAATCTCTCTGCTGCCACTGACGTTTACTTTATGAACTGGAAAAGTGCTCCATTCAGCTCGTCCTGCCCCCTGTGCCTTCGCTGATGCAAAGCACACGCAACCCCCCGCCTATTGCCCATTTCTGCAGATTTAGATTTTTCTGGATCAGGTTAGCATGAGGGAGGCCCGACATCCTGCTTTGCACTTTGCACTCTGTTATAGATGCTTTGCTTCTCCCGTCGGTGCAGTCGGCCTAGTCCCCCCTGCCATCCACCCCACCCGTTCAGTCCTCCACTAAAGTGCCCGTACATGTGTTTAACCTGTGTTTGTCTTTATTTTTATGTTCCCCTCATCTGTTTGTGCCCTGCACGTGTGCATGCAGCAGTACCAATAAAGGCCTCATGTGACCCACGAGGTTTGGTCACTGTGGATGTGATCTTGCTATGTCTAATTAACAGGAAGCTCCGTATGTGATGTACAAGAAAAACTATATGCAGCTGGACGGGAATGACAGATATGAAGGCTACTGTGTCGATTTAGCTTCTGAAATTGCAAAACATGTGGGGATAAAGTATAAGCTGTCAATAGTGCCCGACGGGAAGTATGGAGCCAGAGACCCAGAGACCAAGACGTGGAACGGGATGGTGGGTGAACTAGTCTATGGGGTAAGTGTCAGTCTGCCTGTGTTTCTGTAAGCTGTCAATCTTTTGTCATTGTTTGTGACTCAGCTCGTCACACAAAGCACATAGTAAAACATCCAGTTTTATCAGATTAACCAAGTTTTTTCTTGACCAAAGTAAGTTGGTCTATAGCCAATTAGTCCCTTAAAGCTTCAGTCATATATGATAGAAATAAGTTTTACACTACACTACTACTAAATTTGAAAACAAAAAAAAATATCCCCATTAAATTTAAAACAAAGAAAAATAAACGTATTTATCTGGAGAGTGAGTGAGTTTTAGAAATCCCTCCTCCTCCTGTAGAATCCACTCGACTGAGTTTGTCATGTGTCTCGTGGATTACTCACAGCCGAACTGGCTTGAGCAAGACAATTTGCATCTTTTATGAGACCTCAGCTGCTGAACGAACGATGCTAAAACATCTCACATGGTTGACTGTGAATGTAAAAAGATATGCATGGAGACGGTGATTCAGTGCCTGATTCTCAATCTGACACCTGTAGTTTCTGCTGTTATGTCTACAGCAGTATTGCCGTCTATTTTAATTGAATGAGCCGTGACAAGGCCTCATCTAAATTTGTGCATCAACACTAATTTTATATTGCTGTCAATTAACTGCTGGAACATAAATTCACAATGAACAATAGGCAGCTGCTTTTGCCTAAGACCCCTCCTGAATTTATCAGCGAGATGAATCCTTTGTGTTCAGTTTTCTTTAATGTGGATTACGTTACACAAGCGTGGTCAGTAAGACCAGAAAAGCAATATAGAAGCACCGGTCTATTCTGTTCCAGTCACTGGAGACATTTGTCAGCATTTGTTTCTCATACTAACTGATGAGCCTGAAAGGCAAAGCAGAGGATCTGTTGGAGGTGAATTTAACAGGCTGATTCACATTTCATGAACTGCTTACATAAGCTCATCCACCTCTGTCTTCCAACCCTCCGCTTGATTCATGGAGGAGATTTGGATCGAGACAAAGACATTAACAAATGCTGAGTGACTCATTTTTAAATGGCAGATCCCCTCTGAAGGGCTGTATCACAGGTCTGCTATTCAGTATATACTAAGCTGTGCTATTTCACAATGTTCATTCTGTTTACTCTGTGAATGTGCTGTGAATTTGAGTTTGTTTGAGGTGTATCAATATTTACTCTTTTACAGTATTTAACACTTTGTTTGGTTATTATTTCTTTTCTGTCAGACTAAATCCCTCTGTGCCTCCTTCCATTTTCACAGAGAGCTGACATAGCTGTGGCACCACTAACTATAACGTTGGTTCGAGAAGAAGTGATAGACTTCTCTAAACCCTTCATGAGCTTGGGCATCTCCATTATGATTAAGAAGCCCCAGAAGTCCAAGCCTGGGGTGTTCTCCTTCTTGGATCCCCTGGCCTATGAGATTTGGATGTGTATAGTTTTTGCTTATATTGGTGTGAGTGTGGTGCTCTTCCTGGTGAGCCGTTTCAGCCCTTATGAGTGGCATCTGGACGAAAACGATGAGGCCAAAGACCCTCAGAGCCCCCCTGACCCTCCAAACGACTTTGGGATTTTTAATAGCCTGTGGTTCTCCCTGGGTGCCTTCATGCAGCAAGGATGCGATATCTCACCAAGGTTGGTTTGTTGTGTTCACTCCACCACATCTCCAATGTCCTTGTCATCTCTCGTTGCATTTTATAGTCCCATACATGCGTTCCCATCATGCAATGGTGCATATAGGTTATTTTGAGCTCCGCTATTAGTGCTGTCCACCGAACCTCATGCTCCACTTCACTGCACTTTCCTCCCATTTCTATATGAGCAAGAAACCATTATCAACTCCTCATCTTTGTGTTTTGAAGCTGCATGCTGGCAGCGATGCTTTGCATCCACAAAATAACTTATATCCACCATGCTGAGGGCTGTAAAATGCATAGGGGTCATTACATTTCATTTAAAGTAGGGGCTTGATTTCCTCATGACTCTTGGAGGGCTACCGTGTTTTTGCTGCATGTCCCATTTTACGGTCATCAACTTGGTGCATATAGGGTATATTGTGTGGAAATGATATCAGTTCCATAACTATATATATTTTTCTAACACAATGGCCATCCAGTCATACCCTGTACTCATTCACTCATTCATCCATCCTTTTACTCGTCGCTGTTCCGGCATCTCTGACTTCTTCAAGGATTCTTGTTCTGACACTTGCTCTTATTTGACTTTGGAAGATTGTAGAGAAGCTGGTTGAAGAGCTAAAGCGAACTAATTTGACCAAGGTTCTCACAGACTTTCCTGACGTTTGATGGAATAATTAAACCGGTCATTTGTCAAAGATGTGGTTGTTTTTATTTGATTGGACTTTTAACTCAGTTTTATTAATGTTATGTTTAAAGCAAAAAGCAGAGAGGGCACCACTCCTGAAAACCTTGAATTTGCAGATTTCTCAGTCCTTAATACATCACTGAAAAAAAAAATCAATTAAGCAGCAAATGAGGGATTTTATGTTGCCTTCAAAGTACATGCAGTTTTTGAATTAAAACTGCTGATGCTGTAATTTTTGCTAAATTATTCCTTATAGCTCCGACACGGACCAGCAGTACCCAGGCTACTCTAACAAGAGGAAATGTATTCTCTGATTTCCATTCCTTAATCACACCTTCTGTTGCCTCTAGGGCATTTTTGTGGCTACAGATTTAACTCTGGTTCAACCACATTTAGACCAACTAATCTCTTATGGAAATTGACCTTACTGTGATTTTCTTTTCGGGATTAACTCCATTTATGAGCGATTTTCAGATAAGACTGGCAGACTCCTCACACAGCATCTCTGAAACACACTGTAGGTCTGGTAAAGTGACCATGAATGCGCAAGAACAAAAATATAAAAAACAAACTTAGCAAAAACAATAAATTAGGAGAAATCCAGAGCAGCGCATCTGCAATGCAGGGATTCACTGCGATTGAAGTGCGTCCTCATTTGAACAGAGGAATGAGAGTTCATCTGAGAGCAGCCGAGTCAGTATGTGTGTGATCGTTAAAGCAGAGGACCAGAGAGAATAGTCAAATTTGAAAATATGTACCCGGGGTTGAACTGCGAGGCACGGATTTGAAGTTGGAGCCTTTACTCTGCTGTGAAAACTGTGAAGAATTGGTTAAAGACCAGAGAGCAGGATGGGAGGATCTGTGTGATGAAGTGGTTTGGCTTATCATAGCCTGACTTCAGCAACAGACTCGTGGTGCTTATACTTCAGAGTTGTCCTCTCTGGTCTTAAATTGTAGGTAAAGAGCCTTACATCATTTTGAACTACATCAAAGCATAAAATAAACCACAGCTACCTGGCACAATAAAAAGTACTCAGCGCTGTTTGACATTAAACTGCAGAGAGGTGCTTGCTTTAATACATCAAAGAGATTTTAAAAGAAATGATAAAACATAGCAGAACTCGAGGCTAATTGTGGACCAGAGATTCTGGAGCATCACGGGTCTGACAGCCTTCGGGCTGCTGTTGGGCTGGGTACTCCTCGATGTCCGGGATGGCTGCACACCTGAAATAGTTCCAAAACTAAATTTGGACACAATTGCATTGAGTTAATGAAGCTCAAGTAATTACTTTCAGAGTATTAATCAGCGGTGTTCATTAGCTATATCAGGTATTCAAGATTGTATTAGCATGCATCAACAGAGATATGTGGATAAATTGTCCTTAGTAACTTCTTCTACTAGGTAATCAGGACCTGTCATTATTTTCTCTCATATATATTCTGTTACAGAGGTAAGTGATGGCCAAAGTTTCAAATCATGAGCAGCAAAGACTGCTCTAATCACTGAAACAGCTGGTTTCAGACAGTGAGAAGGTTTAAAAAAAATGTTGTTTTTTAAAAAAAACTATGAATGATGCAGATGTACCTTATTAGAGTCAAAGAATATTGAGATGGAAACACCCCCCCCCCCCAATATAACCCTCTGGACAAACACAGGAGACACGGTGGGAAACGATCCCTTCCTCCCCCAACGTGTTGATGTGAGCATGCTGATTTCCTGTCTCTGCCTCTGCTCTTTTTTTCCTTTTTCTTTTTTTACTCGTCTCAGGTCTCTGTCCGGCCGTATCGTGGGAGGAGTGTGGTGGTTTTTCACCCTCATCATAATCTCTTCCTACACGGCCAACCTGGCTGCCTTCCTCACCGTGGAGAGGATGGTTTCTCCCATTGAGAGTGCCGAGGATCTGGCCAAGCAGACAGAGATCGCCTATGGGACTTTAGACTCCGGCTCCACTAAGGAGTTCTTTAGGGTGAGTGTCTCGAATGCCTGTCGCTATCCTGCTGCTGCACTGTATAACCAGACCTCCTCTTAGGTGAATAAGCCTCTATAGCTGTGCTGTGTGTTTTGAGTCATCACCTGCCAGGTAAATAAATAAATCCAAAGAATAGTTACTAAAAAAAACCTTAAACTACTCAAACTACTGAAACTGGACCAAATGTATAACTACATGTAATTAATTCATTTTAAAACCTAAAAGAAATTAAACAATAGTAAAAACACAAACAGCTGAGAGACAGTTGCATGTGTTTCTTTTGTTTATTGATGTAAAAGTGCTCCCCTGGAATGAATAACTATGCTGAGCTCATATTTCTTTCAGAGAGGAGCATCAGTCCGCCTGTGACTGCCACTGAACTAAATGATGGCATTAGGCTTCAGAGGCAGCGCCTGTTATCAGCCTGTTCACAAATCCATTTTGTCCACAAAATTAACTTTGGTTATCAAAATAATTTTTCCCAGCTTTTTGGCAAAGGGAATAATTCAGCTATGAAACTGGGACAGTAATGCTTCCTCGTGTGGCCATCTGCAGTGCCATTAATCAGACTTTGATTAGCCTCACTGTGTCTTCGCTAATTTACTCAAAAGTGCTTCAGAAGCAAAAAGAAGAAGTGCAAAAATAAATGCCTTGCTGCCTGTTTATCATTTAGAAAAGCAGGTAATATCATGTAAAAGCCTGCATGTTAATTAATGCTATCATCATTTTGAAACTGATGTATCATTTTATGCAAAATGTGTATCTGATTGTGTAGATGTAGCTCTGTCTTAGCTCCTTAATCGCTGTCAGATCTAAGATGTCGTCAGGAGGATGAAGGGAAATGAAATGATTATTCAGTCTGATTATCAGACAAGTTTTTGTCTGTCTTTGAAACTTTGGAAAAACTTTAAAGAGAAACTAGAAAATGTCATTATAATTCCAATTTGCTGGCCTCTGTCACAAAACTGCAATCTCACAATAGACGCCCTATTCCTTGGAAATGGAAATGTCATTCACATCCGATGTCCAGCTCTGAGCTGTGTCTATTTTTAGTCCCAGTCGTTCTCTTGGTGTGATTGCTTGGAGTGAGTCTGAGACATTTCGGTATATACAAACCCAGCTCTCCCTTTAGACCTGAGAGTGATTGGGATGCTTCAGACGGCATCATTTCACAGTTATGAAACCACATCCTACAATCTCTTCTGAGATTTACAGACAGCATAAATACAGCATGTTTCTCTGTGTCGGGTTGGGCTATTTGCTGCTGGCTGGAGGGCTTTCTTGTTAGGACAGAGTCAGTCCAAGCATAATCAAATTAAAGCATGCATGCAGAAAACACATCACAGACAAAAGAAGAAAAGATTCTGATTATATTTTAACTCCGGGATGAAAGAGCCTTGCTTTTGTTTATCGTGTTTAACTCCAGTGAGGGAAAGGTTTTGCAGGGATCTAACCAAGTGTAATATCTGACCCAAGAGGTTTACAAAGGTGTTCAAGCAGAATAGCTTGATCTGCTGTGCAAAACTGACCCGAGGTCTAAAAGCACTGAAATGGAGCAGTCAGTATGATCGGTTCTGAGGAGGTCATCTGTAACTTGATGTCTCCTGCATTTCAGCGCTTTCATGCATTAAATGAAAGTATGAAAAATGGGCCTGTTTAGGAAAAGTGTCGTGGTGCAAAGGAAATCTCGACTCGTCTGTTTGGGAGATTTAGAAGGATATGGTTTTCGATAAAAATGCAAAACAAAACAGCAAGTCACTCATCCGTCAGAAATTCAGTGTAATTTTACTGTGTTATATCCAAACTCAGCTTGTACGAGATGCTGTTTTTATAGCTATAGACAGACAGAAGTGTGGTGGAGTTGAGTTAGCCAGTTTTAAGTTGTTTCTATTATCCATATCTGCGGTCAGTTCAGTTCCACCAGCCGACTGGAGTCTTTCAGTGTGGCGTTTCAAGCTTCCTCCTCCAGTCCAAAGACATGCATGTTAGGTCAGCTGGGGATTTCTAATTTGGATGCGAGTGTGTTAGCTCTGCGATAAACTTGTGACACGCCTCTTGCCCTGTGACAGCTGGGATAGGCTCCAGCGCCTCCACAACCCTGACTGGGATAAGCAGAAGTAAATAGATGGATGGAAAACAGAAGCCGTTGTCTAGTTGCCTTATTCGCTTATCATTCTGCGGTATATTAGAGATGACTGACACATCTAGCAGCCTTGAAAAAATATCTCATTCACATCTGTTGAATGAGACACTTTTTACAAATAGATATTAAATTGAATATTTTAGTGGCTTCCTGGTGAGTCATTGCATTGAAGGCAGCACCATAAGCAGCAGTTCCTCTCTGTAGATGCTCTAATCTGTGATGTATTAGACAGGATGTGATTTATCAAAGGTGCTGCTGAGGAGATAATTGACAGACATGTAGTGACTTTGTCTTGAGTGAAAAATATGGGCTCTTTCTGCATACAAACTGGAAATGCCAATGCAGAGGAGCGTTTCTGATGAAAGGTTTTTGAAATCTGGAGATTAGACACTAATGATTAATAGGAGCTATCAATTCCTTTCAGTCTGATCATCAAAGAGGATGTATCACTTAATACAGATAATACATGCTCCTTAGGGCTCATAAATTATGATGATAACCAGTATGCTAATAATTAAACATTTGCTTTAATTATTTGTTCTGGTCCTCAGAAAGGATTTTAAGTTTTTGTTAAGCCCCTCAGCTTTGTAAAGCATTGCAGAGGTAGTTTTATTTAAAATAGATGCAAATTTCTCATATCTATTTTCGTGTCTTTCTTTCTGCCATTCTGACATTTAAACCTTGCATTGTATATGGAGTGGTATACATATGTATAATATTTAAAAAGAAAGTAAAAACAGTTTTGGAGACATTTTTGGAAATACGCCTATTTGCTACTTGTGGCCTAATTAGGAAGTTAGCTTAGCATGAATGGACAGCTACTGGACAGCCTCTCCAAACCTTTAAAAAAATCCGTTTACTAGTATCACTAAAGTTAGCAAAGCATTAAAACCTTGTGTAATGTCACTGACTGGTTTGTGAACCACTGTTCACAAAAGAGCCCATATTGAATGACAGAGTTGTGTTTTATGCTAATTATAGCAAGCTTGTTTAACAAGGTACCGAACCGTCTGTGGGGCTGAACTGTCTCCAACCTGTCTCCAATCAGTCAGTCTAACTAAGACTGACTGCAGTCTCTCTCAGACTGATTGGCAAATGTTTACAAATAATTGTTTAATCTATAAAGGCAGATAGATTGCTAACATGCTGCAATCAGTCATTCTGTGCTGATTAGCACATCTCTTTGCAATTCAGTGGTTGCATTCTAGTTATAATCCTTTATAAAAGTATTGTTGCCAAGCTGCTATGCCATTTTGAAGTTTGAACTACATCCCTATTTGTGGAGAAATTGATGAATTACAGTTTCAAATCTATAAATTTGTGGCTCGACTCTGAATGGAAGTACTTAATGGGAATTTCTTTCTATGCAGACAGCAACAGAGTTGCAATTTTTGCAGATTTGTCACAGTTAATCACCATATTACCAAAAACAGATTTCATATAATTGCTAACTTGACCCCATTCAGTTGGAAAATGATCACTCAATTTAACAAGTTAAACCATACACGTGTTACCTCCCTGTACAGCTGCTGGCTGTATACCGAGAGATCAAAGCCACTCTATATATGATGGATGTAAATATGTTTATTATTGTTGTGAAGTTCTGAAATTTTAATGTATAGGTTTAAGAGGATTGACTCTTGGCACAAGGCTCAAGTGGCCATTTGAGAAGCCACTGTTAGCATCACTTCTTAATAGCGCTGGTTGTCACTTAATTACAGCGTGTTCATATATTCTCTTCACAAACAGAAATGATTAAAATCTGCCCCCCCCTCAAAAAACATAATATTCTCCTTTAAATTTATGTTTGTGGATGACAAAAACGACACGTAGCCTGTTATGTTAATTAGTGAGGTTTAAGGTGCTAGTCGGCTGCCTCCTATTTCTAGTAAATGTGATCAAATTTAACCAAACTAACTTAATACCACTCATACTGGCATCAAACAACTCATTTAAATCTCAGAAAGCAACCAGCTGAAGTTTTCCAAATGTCAAACTGTTCATTAAAAAGAACTTTCTACTATTAAACTACCGTTCATAATATTACACACTGTATATTATAGATATTGGGATATTTTGTGATTAATTTTTGCACATGATCTTTCTGGAAATTCACCCTCCAGTGTGCAACAGTTTAAAGAGTATGGTAAACTGAACCAACTAAATTTAGCTTGTTGCATTTCACTGTGTTGTGTACAGTGATCAGATGTTAGAGTGGGGAAACGAGCGCATGAGCGAAGCAATATTGAAGATGGTTGGGGATCATTTTAATAACAGCTTTGTGCTAAATGAGCCATGCTCCTGTTTGGTTGCTTTCTTAATTTATTTCCACTGATCATGAACATACAGTAAATGAGTTGTAATTACATCCTTAACCATGCATGTAACTAAATATTGAACGCAGATATATAAAAACACCAAAAAGAGTGCACATGCTTTGCTTTGGCCCGTTGTCTTCGTTTTGGGATGCCAGCAGTGTGTCAGACACGCTCAGGGCCATGAGTCACTCTCAGCTCTGTCAGCTGCTGAAAGATAAACTGGTTGCTGGAAGAAGGACTACTTCATTTTCAGAATGGATGATGGGCAGTAAACCCAAATTTCTCACTGGCCAGAGGACGTGACCAGCTTGTCCTATTCTCGATGTTGTGGTTACACCACTAATTAATTGAGAATAATTTGTCTCGGTTAAGCCACCGTGGTGAGAAGATTTCTCAGCGCTTATATCAGTTTGACAGCGTGAGGAGTTTCACAGATTTCCGCACAGATGACCGGCCTACTTCTGACAAGCATACATTTACATGCAACCCAGAGAAGAATTGCAGTTTGCTCACTATGGTCAGGCCTGTCATCAGCTATTATTGTCATGCTAACAGTGTTTACATGAACACTCCACTGAACTGAAATCGTGCATATGTCAAGAATGATTCACTTACTAGCCCGAGTCCACAATCCATTACATATCTGGTGAATTATTTATGTTGCCGTACACATTGCCGAGCTGACACAGTTTGTCAGTTCACTGTGATGTTTTCATTTGGTCTCACCTAATAGAAATAATGGAAGACTGGCTCACATGACTACTGAACATACAATCTGGAATAAACCGGTCACACAGACGCTGTTAATAAATATGAGTTCAAGCCAAAGTTCCCTCTGAGATTCATCTCTCACAGCAGAGTGCAGGTCGCATTAGCCCAGTTTAATGTAGCCTTGTTTTTTCCCCCCTCTTCTCTATTGTAGACAGCTGTGTACTCCTACTCCCTGGTGCCCAGCGATCAGCCTCTCGCTGGCCATTTTTAGCAGCGTACTGAGTGTCAGAGTAGGGCCGTGCTGTGCATGTCTGTAGCTGCTCCAGCTGGCAGCTGACTAGGCCACAGAGGTGAAGCCGTCAGACTTGAAGTTAGCGGGTCAAATAAGTTAAAGAAGATGCCATTACAAAAGGAGCTCTTGACACTGTCAAAGAAGAGTATATTTCAGATCACCCATGCACAGCATGTGAAGCAGAAGTACTAGAAAGATGTTTTGGGTTTTTTTTTTCCTTTTTTGTTTTCCTGGTGAGTCACAAATTGTGTTATTTCTGTGTTTGTGGTCAAATCAGTGTGGATGCATACTGATCCATACTGAACACTAAAGCCAAAACAACAAAAAAGACAACCTGCTGATTTTTCAGGTATTTAAAAATAAATAAAAGGGGGGAAAAAAAGCTGTGC
>VUQG01043521.1:0-19882 GCA_015106755.1 Etia nguti
TTGCTTTTCCTGCTTGAAAACTTTTGTTTTCAAAACTTCAACTTCAATGTTTCTATTTTTGCAATATTTTCTGTTTGGGAGGATTTTGTTTCTGTCTGAGGTTGTGCATCTTTAAACTTTGTGGTTGTGCAGTGTTCCTGAGATTATGCTTTATGTCTTTTTTTGCTTATTTTATTTATTTAATTGGATAATTTTAATTTTCCTTGTAGTCATTTGGTTTCTACTTTTTGTTCTTAAGGACTCATTTTGTGTCTGTGATGATGTCCACTGTCCTTAGAGGTCATTTTTGATTATTTGGAGTTATTTTTTTTTGTTTGTGATAATTTTCTGTCTTTTAAAAATTTGTTGTGTTCGGTTACTCACAGATTAGTAAAATAAAAATGCTGCCCTCACTCCTTAGTGTTTTTTTTAATTTCCTAACAGTGAAAATTTGACAATCAATAAGTAAAAACAAATCAAATAAACAAAAAACATACATTTGTATTTCTTTAGCTTTTCTGGTTTAGCTGGACATGTATCTGCAGTGAGGTATTTCAGTTTGGTAACTGAGTAAAACCGGATGAAGATAGAAAAGAGTGAAAATTCTTCTTTTTCTCTGTAATGTTTTCTTTCACATGAATCGTTTGGGAACGCACTCGGCCACAGCACACGAGCAGAAGCGTCTGAGTGAAGGCGCCTCTGGCGGCAGCGGCAGCTGCTGATCCGTCACCGAGTCGCCGTTGTAACGCTCGACCATCTGGCCCTTCAGGCGTCTGTCACCACACAGCTGTGGAGAGAGCATGTTTGCCCGCTACCGCCGAAGAATAAAGTTTCAGTTATCTGAAGGACAAGTTTCAATAATCAGGACGCCTCCACGACTTCAAAAAAGTGTTTCTTCTTCTGCGATTTGTATCATTACAGAAATATGTGATCATTTCCGCCCTCCGCTCTTCACGTGGCCTCTGTTCTTCTTTGTGGCTTTCTTTTTCGTTTGACCCACGGTGGCTTTGCAAGAAGCCGACGTAGGGGCGGGGCTTGCATTTGATGGATGGGTGGCGTTTAACTGAGAGGGGCAGTGGCTTACAGTGATCATCGGGTTCTTTGACAAATCACAGAGGGGAACAGCTTGAGGTATTTCCAGGTCAGCGACAGGAAAGGTTTCTGGGAAATCAGACACCTGAAGAGAAACAAACGTAATATTTATTGTAAACATGAATTACTGTATTTATAAAGATAATTCATTACGCTAAAGATAGAGGCTTATAGAGAACACTATTTAAAGGAGGGGGAGTCTTACAGGAACAAAGGCCAAGTTGTCACGGAGACAGGCATCCTGCAGCTCGCTACGCAGTGCCGTCACATGACTGCGGTGGGCAGAGACTTCCTGCTCAAGCCAATCGATCCTGGAGCTGCAGGTGTGGCAGAGCTGAGAGACGGCGGAGAGAATACTCTGCACAGGAAGAGAAACATGAAGGGATGAACTGAGAACAGCGAAGGGTGGAGGGTAAAGAGGAGAGAAAGGTGCAGAAGGAAGGATGGAAAGGAAGAAGAAAGGAGGGAAAAAAGAAGGAAAGAAAGACGTGTCTTTCCACACTCTGTTACCTGGCACGCTGTCACCTCAGGAGCTCCCACGATGCCCTCTGCTCCACTCAACTCTAGGTTCTCGTGAGGTAACAGCAAAGGAGGGGGCTTGGCCTTCGGGGAGTGTTGTGATTGGACGAGACTGTCCCTGAACTGAAGAGCACACTGCATTGTGTCACCAGCTATGAGGCCCACTATGAGTTTTCAGCAGTCAAAGTGAGGTCACCACGCTGTGTGTGTGTGTGGGTGTGTTCACCTGCTTGCAACTCGCCTCTGCAGCCTTCATGCAGCTGACCACACAGTCCCGACGTCTGAGAAACAACAACGTCAACAACCAACAATCTCACAGTAAACAAACTTCTGGGCAGAGGGAAAGAAGGTCCGCTACCTGCTGGCATCTCTCAGCTCTTCCTCAGCTCGCTGCAGCCTCTCCTCCACCTGCTTCTTCCCCCTCTGAATCCCCGACAGGTGCTTACCCAGAATCCTCAGTGAGCGCTCTTTCCGATTCACCTCCTGCCGAGCCTCTGACAGCACCTGGTGAGAGAGAGAGAGAGAGCGCGAGACCTAGAGTTACCCGAAAGTAACCATCACAGCATCAAGGCTAAGGTGTCCACTGTGCAGGCTTGGAGGCATCATTTCCACATTAACTGTGAAGGTAAATTATTGACAACATCACCATTAAACAGCTGGCTAACTGCCTCCTGTTGAATATTAATGTAGAAAGTTAATGCTACATCTTGGATTTGTACCTTTATGGATATTTTAGAAACCGTGCGGTTTGACATTAAACACGCCAGAGTCGGAGAGAGAGTCACATTTTCTAACTTCCAGTTCACTCAGTTCTTACATTGGCTTTGAAATGTGTTTAAAGTTTTATCTACCTACCTTTTTTTGTGGCAACAGATGATAAATTGTTTTTGTTGGAAACAAAGATAACGCTCTTTCATATTCCACCAAACTCCGCTAACTAAACATGAACTTTTCTCTGATAGGATGACGGGGCTGCGGTGGGACTTTTCTAGTTTGCGTCTGAACCAACATCAAAACACCAAAGTCACGTAACAGGGCAAACCTGCCTGACCAATCGAGGCAGCAGGAGACAGTTCTGTGAGCTAAAATTACTGTTTTTATGAATGGAGTCTGGTGGAGAGCAATTTGGGTGACTTCCTGCTCAGAAAGGGCTGTTTGATAGCAGGCGAAGTGGGGAACATGTTCTCAATAGAGCGTCCATCAAACCCAGATCGAGTCAGATTCTGTGTGGGCGTGGCCTAATCCCACCTGCCGCAGGTAACACACTTGCTGTTGATGTTCAAAAAGAGCAGAGTGAGCAGGTGTGCGGCGTACCTGTGTGGTCTGTCTCAGTGTGCGCTGCGTTTCGGCCTGCTCGGTGGCGTGTGCGTCGACTCGCCGCTGCAGCATGTGCAGCTGGTTGGACTGTTCCTGGATCAGCATCTGAGCCTCCTGCTCTCTGCTCAGAGTCTGACGGAGCTCCACGCACACACTCTGGAAACGCTCGTCTGGCACCTGAACACACACACACGTACCGTCATGAAGGTGTTTAGCATGCAGATCTGTGTGTGTGTGTTTTGCCTCACCATTCTGCTCGTCTCCTTCCGCAGTCCTTTCCTCAGATTGGCCACCTCGAGCCGCAGGCTCCGCCTCTCCACCTCTGCCGAGTGCAGCCGCTGGCTGAAGACCAGGAAGTGCTGCTGGAGGACCAACACCAAACTCTGCTGGCGCACAGAGGTCAAAGGTCAACAGAAGGAGACAGTTTCTCAGATAAAATGGAGTTTCTTTTGTGTTTAGCGACCTTTGTGTCAGGCTGCGAAGACGTCAGGCTACTCACACCGGGCCTCATTCGGCTGCTCAGTGTCTCCTCGTTCACACTGCATGAGGACAGGCTGGACTCTGATTGGTCAAGGAGGAGATCCAAGAGGCGGGACAAACCTGAGCAAGCCACTGAGATCAAGAGTGGAGGGGACGAACCTCGAGAAACAAAAGAAACAAGATGGTTTTGAGGAGGTCTGTGTGTGTGTGTGTCTGTGTGTGTGTGTGTGTGTGTGTGGTTACCAGAGTCTGCCAGAGCCCCCTGCAGGTCAGACATGGAGGTCAGGATGGTGGATGAGAGACGTTTAGATCCAAACAAACGAGCACAAAGACCTTCACGACCGTCACTCAGCTTTTTGCCTGAATAAAAAAAACTAAAGTTTCTCAGTTTTCTTTCATTTTTGTTTTTTTAAACACGCTCCAACAAACACTTATCATGAATGAAACTCTTATTATTGTCAGCCTATGAACTAACTGTGACAAAAAGTGAAAAAAAGTCTAAGGTTTTACAAATCAGGACATGAAAATCCTCCAATCTTAAAATTTGGGAGAAATAATCTCAAACCAACTACAAAACACAACATATCACAGTGTGTCATTATTTACTTTTTAAAAATGACGTCCAAATGCAGAAGCGACGTGTGAAAAACTAAGTCCACCCTTACTGCTCCCACAGGAATTCAGAGGCTAAGCAGCAGCCACATGCTGATAATCAAAAGCACTAAATTAAACTCATTATCATGTGTGAGCACCTCTATGAAAGCAGGAGAAAGGCATTTTTAAACAATCTGAACTCCATCTCTACAGTCAGAACAGATTAATCCCGCATGGAAAACATTCAAGGCTGCTGCCAATCTTCCTGCTGCTGCTGCAGTGGACGTCCTCGCAAATTCACTTGAAGGTCAGAGTGTAATTTGAGACTCTATGGGCCTCACTTTGCATGCTAAATGCTCGAGTTCTTGACGGTACAATTACAAAAATAAAGAACAAGTGTGGCTTGTTGGGGTTTTCAAGACCCTGCCTCTTCTCTCTTAAAAAAAAAGGCAGCATGGTTTAATTGCATCTGAAGAAACCGTAAGACTTCTGGAACGATGTGACCGATGGGCACATGAGAGCAAAGTAGAGATGTTTGTCCATAATGCACAACATCATGTTTGGAGATAACCAAACACCTCATACCAACTGTCTGGTTTGTTTTTTTAGACTCAAATGAAAGGAGATGCATCCGACAGCTAAAGCTTGGCTGAAACCAGGTCATACGACAGGAGAACGATCCCACCAAACTAACAAAGTCCAGACTTCAACTTGATTGAAATGATGTGGCAGGACTTTAAGAGATCTGTGCACAAACCTCAATCATCTGAAGCAATGCTGTGAAGCAGAGTAGGACAAATTTCCTCCACAGAGATGTGAGAGATCGATAAAGTCATACAGGAAGTGATGACTTCAACTTATTGCTGCTAAAGATCGTTCCACAAGCGACTGAATCATGGGCTGAACTGTTTTTCACAGGACTGCAGCTCCACAGCATGTATGTGAGTCTGGTAGCTTGGCCATTATACTGACACTCAGATACACAGTATTTACACTGCTCCCTCAGCTGCTGTACAACATCTGTGACATACAGCACACACAACAGTGCAGCACAGTCTGTGTCTGCCTCAGCACCATCTCTATCATCAGTGTGTTACATTCTGAAGACGGTGTTTCCTTGAGCTGCTACAAACACACTGAAAGTGTTTCCTTTCTTGTTTGTAGAGGTGTGTGTACCTGGTGGGTCTCGAGCCTCCTGTGTCGCCATATCCGCCCCTCCACAGACGCAGACAGCTGGAGCTCCGCCTCCTCTCTCCAGACGGAGCAACACTGTTGTGTTCCTGGCCAGCGAACACCACCTCCTCACTGCCAGCACAGCACACACACTCCTCCTCCACCTCCTCGTCGCCTTCCTCGTCCTCTCTCTGTTCTTCTCTTCCTCCTTCTCTTCGTCTTTCTCTCCTTCCAAAGCATCCACCAGCCTCCTCACCTCCTCTTCCAGCTGCCCCCGCTCTGCCAGCCGCCGGCATAGGAATTTCTTCTGCTCAGAAAGCCCACACAGACGGCGGTGAGCGTGCCTCAGCGCTCCACCCAGCAGGGCGCAGGCTAAGAAGAAGGAAGAGGACTCTTTGCGGCTTCGAGAGAGGAGGCCTCTGAGCTGGGAGAGGTCAGAGGTCAGCGAGGAACAGCGCTGCTCCAGGGAGGAGGTGGTATCACGGAGAGAGTCGCACTGAGAGCGGCACAGCTGGAACAGAACGTGGAGGGGTTAGCATCCAAAATCAGAAACATGCTGATTCGGCAAAGAGATGGAAGTGGGCGGAGCTGACGTGTATGACGCCTCCAACGTAAAAACACAAACCAAAAAAAATCTGCCATTTTCAGATCTTAGGTAACCGTGCATCAAAAGGCACATCTCATACTAACACAGAGCGTTTATCTGAAAGCCTTTACTAACTTTGTTGATAGTCAGTAAAGGAACAATGACTGAGTGAGCGAGTTATCAATCACCCACAGGGGAGAAATTTTAAACTCAGTGAATTTGCATGATTATCGATGCCGGGTATCACAGATAGATAAGTAGAAACTCTGTTCAGAGCGTGGACTGCAGTGATCATTTTGACAGAAAATTTTGATTTAGTTTTAGTCATAATTTAGGCCTCTAAAATAGTTTTGTCGACATAACACTACAAGATCATAGTAGAATATACCTGAAATGTATTCAGAGACTGAAATAAAAGCTTCTTGTATTTTTACTGGTGACAGTTGTTTACACAGTTAACAAAGCTACTTATTTTCTTTTACATCAAATATGAAATGTGTCAACATGTCTGCTCTTCTCTGCGTTCGCATTTATTGCGTTTTTATGAGAAACAAGGGCAAGGGAGCTCGAACGTACACATCTAATTTCATCAGTACATTTCATCATAGTTTTTGTCCTCGTGCACTGTTTTTCTTTTAGTTAGCATCTTGGCTTTTTTTCAGAAAAAAAGGTTGCTGATGAAAACTATGAGAAAAATTATTAGTTGACTAAAATTTTTTGCATGGGTTCTCTTGGGCGTACGCCGCCTTCCTCTCACAGTCCAAAGTCAAGCGATTAGTGGGTTAGATTAATTGGTAATTTGGGGGTTTTTTAATCAAAAAAGACATTTAAATTTTTCCTATTTTAATTATACTTAATGACTACACCATTATTTTGTGGCATTAAAAATGATTTTACACTTACAGCAGATTTATACCACTGTGTTAAACCTACGCTGTCATGCGTTGTAACTGCAAACTCTTTGAATTACAACATAGCGTATATTTTATATTTGCAGCTTCAGCTGAGCTACATCAGGGAAACATTTGTAATAAGCAAACAGCAAATGAAGAAATTAAGAGACAAAATGGACAATCTGTAATTCTGCAAACATATTTTTTTAAACCACAGCCAAGCCTGTGTAAATGTCCCTGTTCCAGCTTATAAAGTGTGACGCTGCTCAGTGACACAAACGTTGTGATAACTCTGTAACAAATCACTATTATCCTTTGCCTTTTTTTTCTCCTCTTCACTCTTTGGTGAACTTTTTCTGTTGTTGTAAATGTTGCTGAAGAGAATTTTATGCTTTCGGAGACAACAAAGTTGGAAGTGAAGAGATGATTTTTGTATCTGTCGTCTTGTCTCTACAGAGAATCTGACCAAAGGGACTGATACCTGAAATCTTTTTGCTTCCAGCCTGCTGATTCAGCTCCGAGCGCCTCTGTCGCTGCAGGGCGACATGACTGACGTACACGAGGAGCTGAAACACCCCAGGGATGAGTGTGTGTGTCTGTGTGTGTGAGTGTTACCTGCAGCTCGCTCTGCAGCCCCCTCACGGTGTGTGTGTGCCGTCTGCTCCACTCCTCCTCCCTCCTCCTCACGCTCTCCTCCAGACGGGACAACACACACTCCTGACTCTGCTGCAGCTCGCGCACACACGCACTCTTCTTGTTGCACACGCTCTGCAGGCGGGCGATCTGCAGCGAGGGAGGAAAAAAAACACAAAAAAAAAACAGGTTGGGGGAGAGGCAGAAAAGCACAGCAACATTTTAGCCACATGGGAAAAATAATGTTCACAGTCTGTCAGCAAACTGTTGCAAATGTGTCACAGCTGGCAGGTACATGAAGTGAAACCTTGTAGCTTAGTGTCACCTTGCCGGGTGACACTGAGTTTCTGCTCAGGCCTCTGAATGATGCCACAGTCCTGGACGAGCCCCCAATTTATTCAGATAGTAAGGAAGCTAAGGTTAGCCGGGTACCAACATGTTAGCTAACATTAAACAAGATAAAGCCACTTTTATCAGTTGAAGCCCATTTAAACAAACAGAAATTTGACTGGCATTCGAGTAAAGTTCTTTCAGTATCAAAATACCAATTGATTCACATTCAACACTCAGACTGTCTATATTTTGACTAACATACGTTAACAAGTAGGCAAATACATATAAATGCACATTATCTAAAGCTGTGACAACACAGGAACTGATTCCCACTGACATGGTCGCCAGAAACCATAGACACTACGTCACCAATGGGCAGACCACGGTCTATTACTAGATTTTAGAAGATGGTTTATATTTTACCTGGCGCAACTTCTCTTGTATTTACAGCACAGTTATTTTAATCTGCAAATCTGTAAAATGTAAATAAGGACAAAGAAGAAAGACGAACCTCAAACTACATTTTCTATTTTTTTATATGAATTCAACCCTCATTTTAGTTTAAAATAAGATTTTACTAATAGAATACCCTCCAGCTTATTGTGAAAAATAATTAAAACGTAATAATAAATAATTAAACATTTTTGAAATGTTGTTGAATTGTACTTTCTTTGTTTCATTTGACAGCCAGTTGCTGATAGTATACAGACACTGATACAACTGTTGGGCTACTTCAAATTATAACTTGTGATCCTGCCATAGAAGGACAATGACGATGACAATGACAATCAGCAACTACAAGTGACTCTTGGTGACTGTGATGGCTGCAGTTACAGCCACACAGTGGTAATATCCACCAAATATCAGTGTAGAGGCTTATACATAACACTACATTCACATTTTTCTTTCTTTAAATATAGAATTTAATTTACAGGATAATAAATAACTGGTTTTGGTTTAGAATTAATTTACATACTCACATAATACTGTATTCTAAAATAAGTGTACACATTTTAGTTTACACTGTTATGCATGATTTAATCTCTTTGTTTTCTGAGTTACCTCAGTTGCAGCTGCTCTGGTCCCTGGTTGATGGGCTAAGAGGTGGGAAAGGGGCGGAGCCAGCCTATATGGAGGACGGCAAATTGGCTCATACCATATAGGCTGGATCATGGGGGCAATTAGAATTTGTTATGTTAGTTTCAGTTAGGTTTTTTGTGTGTTCTCCCCCTTTTGTGTGTTTCTGTGGGCTGATCAGCCACTACTTAAGTTTCTCCTTTGTCTCGGTAGGTCAGTTTGTTTGAGTTACCAGTATTGTTTGTTGTCAACTTTGAATAGAGTTCTGTTGTTTTGACCTCTTTTATAGGCCCAAGATTTAGATTTTTCTGTACAATTTAATCAAGTTTGTTTTGGGGTTAAATTAAAAAACTTTTTTTTTGGACTTTAACCTGTGCCTGAGCTTCCTTCACTACTCGGTCTATCACAGTGACACAAAGTGGGTGGGCCCTGAGATGTATTTTTCTCAACATCAAGGCAAACCAGTGAAGCAATGAGAGTGACAGATACTGGTGATTAACTCATGAAAGGATAGTAAACACAGTTAAGGGCAACTAGAGTCTAAATAACCCTGTGGTGACCAGGTTTGGCACTTGCATCTAAACAATAGGCCTATTTACCATTTTTCTTTAACATCTGGCTGTGAAAGAAGTTAGTCAAGGCAAACAAAGTTCTCACTAATAACAAATTTTATTGGTACTCTACCAAGGGAACAATCATCAGAGCTGCAATGATTAGTCAATCATACTTTTATTCTTGGAGTCTTAAGAGTGGAGCTGAACAGAAAACACCTGAAACGAAGCCTGGATTGTTTCTAATGACCAGCAGGGAGCGACTCCTCTGGATGTCAACTTAATCCTGGTTTCAGATTCTAGTTTCAAGTCTCACTAAATAAAACACGAGATTTATTTTAAAAATTTTGTTCATATTAGAGATAAAAAGGGCAATAAAGCAGGGAAATGTTTTAGAGGTGTACTTGCTAATCAGCGGGTGAATTCAGCTTGGTTTCATTCAGCTTGGTTTCATTCAGCTTGGTTTCATTCACAAGTTTACCTTGTTGTTGGCTTTCCTGAGGTCAGAGGTCAGCTGGTCCACCTGCTCGCTGATGACGTCACACAGCTCCTTCCAGGTGAAGTTACCAAGAATGCTCTGGGACTGATCGAGGAGGACGCAGCCAGCCAGCAGGTGCTGGTATAGGCAGTAGAGGAAGGACAGATGGGCCTGACACACAGACAGAGGCTCAGTATGAGGAGGCTGTAATGCATTTAATCCTCAGCTGTAATGATATAATGACATCATGCTGCTGAGAGAGAGTGGGCTCAAACTGTGACTCTACTGACACACAACTTTATTTAAAGTGTTTAACTGACAACTTTTTACCCAATTTAAACTGAGTCAACAGAAGATAAAAATAGTTTGAAAGTAACGGACAGATTAATACAGCACCAGACTCAAAGTGAGGAGGAAGGTGGAAATGGAAGAGGAGAAACGAGAAAGAAAAGAGAGACAAATGTTAAAAATCTCGATTCATCACCGTCGACTCTTTCTTGTAGTGTTCAGTTATCTCCTGGACTTCTGCTGTCCTCTCCTCCCTCTCCTTCTCTAGTTCTCTCTTCCTCGCCTCCCTCTCTCTCTGCAGCTCGGCCTCCTGGCTTTGACTCCGTGTCGACCAATCAGAGCTCTCCTGGTGTAAGCAAGACACCTCCTCCTTCAGTTTGAGCGTCTCCTGCCGAGACTCCTAGAGAAGAAAAAAGAGAGAAAAACAGGTTGAGACATAAATATATCTTCATATGTCCTCACCTTCCAACAAGCCAGAAAATGTCTTTACAGTTTACACAGAGATCCTGACCTTCCATCAACGTACTGAAAATCTTTAAAAAAAAAAACAAAAAGCCCTTTCAAAGTAATAGTCCCTGCTTCACAGAGACACACTTGTGTTAGTCCCATCTATCCAAAAAAGGAGACTTGGTGTTTCCACTCTTATGTCTGCTTATATCACATCATGTGATTTATATACATGCTGGATTATATCTATCAAGGAGTACTGAGATTCATTACAAACTTTAATGACAAGCTTTTAATCTGAGATTTTATTTTTATTTTTTTTACCATTATTTATTAGGTAAAAAAGAAAACTCATCCAGTGGTCCCGAATTTTCCAGCACTGGCAGTCCACATTAGTCCTATCCTAGTCTGGGATTACATTTAAGAAAAAGACCTGTACTTACATCAATCTGCCTCCTCTGATCTGAGGTCAGCTGCTGAAGAGTCTGGTTCTCGTCCTGCAGCTTCTCCGACACCAGCAGCAGATCCTGGAGCTGCCATAGAAGAAGAGCAGAGGAATAAAATCATAATTCACCAGAAGAAACGCAGAAATAAACGAGAGGAATCTGTACCTGTCTGTCAGCGTCTAACAGCCTCTGTTGGTATGAGCTGAGCGTGGTCCTCAGCAGCTGCAGGACTTCAGCAGGAAGACTCTGTTTCCCATCATCCTCTACAGGTTGCGCGGATGGTTCGCTGGTGTGCTGTTGCAGAGCGTCTCTGATTTGCTTCACACAGGTCACAAACGCCTCCTCTGTGTCGCACTGCCTCTGAACGGCCTAAACACAGTTCACAGAAATGACCAAGAAGAATTCAGATATTCCCTGTGATCGTAGCACCACATGTTCACACAAACATGAACACAACGAGTTAAAGTGTGTGTGTGTGTGTGTATGCTTTACCTGCTCCAGCAGTGAGTGTGTGTTTGCGTGCTGTCGTTCCTCTTCCTCAAGTTTTTCTGAGAGGTCGGAGGTCGTCTTCCTCTCCGTTTCCAAAACAGCGCTCATGACAGACTTGCACTGCACGTACTCCGCCTGCAACCTGTGCACATGTTAGAAATCCCAATTACAGACTACTAAAGCAAATACATCTGGCCTTTAGTGATGTCATTGGTTGATTAGATCACATAACAGTTTAAATATCTTTTAGCCGCATTTTCTGCAGTGACCTCACCGCTCCAGAGCGCGCTCAGTGCTGCTGCTCCTCTCTCTCTCCCGGCTGTAAGCGTTCTCCACCTCTCTGAACTGAGCTCTCAGCAGCTCCAGGCTGCTCTGCGCCTCCTGCTGGCCAGACCGCTCCACCGCCACCGCTGCCTCCAGGTCCCGCACCCGCAGCTGGTGGTTACATGAATAGGGAGAGATACTGGTAAGACTTTAATGATACTTCAGTGATTATTTATCAGTTCCTTTAGTGAATCGTTATTATTTTAATGTACGTGAAATGAAGTTGGTCTATGCAGGTTACTTATTTGTTCGATCAGTTTGGAAGCATAAGATTCTGTCGGTTTGTACAGCCATGTCCTCGCATTGGACCTACAGCCTCGTCTTGCACAACGTTGTGAGCATTTCACTTTTTTAAAGAATATTCAGGCTTCCAAAAATCAACAGAGAGGAGGCCAAATCTTTAAGCTGAAGTTTCAAAATGTCAATATTGAGTCTAAACCGGGTGAGGATGTCAGGCAGGCTACATTCTGTTCTGTACATTCTGTCGCTGAGGTCCTTCCATTACACAAAAACAAAAGTCATTATGTTTCAGAAATATTCAAACTAAGAGCTAAAAACAAAGGTCCTCGCTTCAGGTCAAGGTCCTTGCCTCATACTTTTTTTTCTGCTTTAAGAACAAGTTTAAGCTGAAGTAATGATTGCTGGACAGCAAAAAAGGCTTTCTGCAAGGAATCAGTGGCTTGGACAAGAGTTGAACCACAGCCGTAAATAACCGTGTCGTCAGCATAGAAGTGCAAGTTTGCATCTGGCACATTTAGACCAAGATTGTTTATGTAAATGATAAGTAGAAGGCGGCCTAATACATCTGTGATAGTACTGTGACTGCTCCTAAAGCCGGATTGATATTCAGATAAAATAGCATTCGTGTGTAAAAACTCCTTTAACTGCTCACACACAAGAGCTTTAAGAACTTTGGCCAGCACAGATAGATTAGATATTGGTCTATAATTAGTTAAAACTGCTGGGTCACCCCCTTTGTTGTGAGAGGCTCTGCCACAAAATCCGCTGCCAGCTTCAAAAAGTAAGGATCTATTAAATCAGTCCTGAAGATTTTCTATGATCTAAGACTTTAAGAGCATTATGGACTTCCTGCACAGAAAAAGGAACAAAGTTAAATGGCTGACTGATGTACACCATATTGCACTACAAAGGTCCTAACTTTGACTCAAAGTCCTTGCTTTGAAGCCAGGATGTTGTTTTAAACCAAAGCGCTCACCTTGTTTGCATTTGTAACAGTTTCACAGGTTCTGAACTAGAACTGGTCCTTGATTCGAGTGCTGGATCACACAGAGATTTTATCTGATGCAAGTTGTTTAAAAAACTAGCTCTGTTAGTAAAAACCCTCTGCACTTGAATTGAATATGTTAAAGCTCCGGCTCTGTGCGTTTGTTACCTGGACGATCTCAGAGTTGAACTTTGTCTCCAGGTGAGCACCTCGCTCTGCCTCAATGTTCGACTGAAGAGACTTCACCCTCTGCTCAAGCAGCTGGAGAGAGAAGACACACATCTGTTCTTTCTCCTGTTTCCCACCCAATTTTAAAAACAGGAACAGGGTCTGGCCTCCCCTCACCTCCTTCTCCCTGCGGCTCCTCTCCTCTCTCTCCATCAGCTGCTTTAGCTCATCAGCACGTCGTCTTTTCACGTCGGCCTCCTTCTCTCGCTCCTTCTGCACCTCGGCCAGCCTCCTCTCTGACTCCTCCAGAGCAACCTCCTGATCCTTGCAGACCAGAAGACACAAACCAAACCCCAAAAAACTTGTCTGAGGGTGAAGAAATACTGGATTAAATCTGTTTTTCAGCCCATTAATAAGGCTGATATATGAAATAACATTTTAATCATCTTTAAGTTGAATTTCTGAGTTTTTCTTCGTCACATGAAGACTAAAAACAGAGCTCTTTTCTGCTGTGACTCTAACCTGCAGGAGTTGGTGCAGTCGCTGGTTTTCAGAACTGAAGCTCTGAATCAGTCGATCTCGCTCCTCTACCTCACGCTGTGAAGCGTGCCGGTCTCCCTCGCTGGCCTGCCGCGTAATGTCCAGAGCTTTCTGCAGCTCCTCGACCGCCTGTTGGAGCTGCGCCGCTCGCTCTAACACACAAACACAAACATCGTCAAAGCTGACGGTGCTCTAAGCCACGATGTTTATAGATCAAGAGATTGACGCCGTCCTGCTGAGGATTTCCTGAGTACAGATGAAGAGTTCTTGAATTGTCTTTGACTGGTCGGCATGAAAAACTCTACAAGGACAGAACTTTGTAGCACTTCATTTCACAGATCACACTACAATCAAAAAGGAAGGATTATTAAGTCTGCTCTGTTAAAGTGACATCATGTGTTGCACTAAACTACACAGCCAGCTTTTTTCTAATTGGCCCATTTTGGGAAGCCTGCTCCTGCAGGGGATCGCACGCAGCATGAAGCAGAAAGGTGCGTTGGATTCGTGTACCTGTGAGCGCCTGTTTGTCTCTGCTGAGCTTGGTGATTCGCTCGGCGTCTCTGCGGCTCAGAGTCAGTTGGTACTGAAGCTCCACCCTCTGAGCCTCGCCGCGCTCCACTGAGCAGCGGAGCCGGGTCAGCTCTGCCTGCAGCCGACACACCTTCAACATCACAGTAAACACACACAAACACTTACATTATAATTTTTTATTTGTAGCTAATTATTTATCATTTCCTAATTTTTACTTTCTGTACAAAGTTTTGTCTTTTTATCTTGAACATTTTGGATTTTCGATGCATTATTTGAACTTTTTTGCCAAAACTCTGAACCTTCTTTCTCACTCCTTCATATCATAATTATGATTTTGAGCTTTGGTCACAATTTTCAGGTGACTTTATAAAACAATTCACCTCTGTTTAGATGTCATGAAGGGGGAAAATAGCTCTTGAGAGCCAAACCGTTTTTGTAGCAGGCTGTAAACATGTTTAAAGTTGCACATTTTGCTGCTGGAGCCTCAAGTGGACATTAGAGGAACTGCAGGTTATGATTGGCTGTAGCTCACCTCCTGGTTGTGGCTCGCCTTCAGCTGCAGTTTCTCTTTCTCCAAATCGTTGACTCTCCACCTGAGCCTCCTCCACTCCTCGCCCCCATCGTGTCCTTCTGATGCCGCCCTCCTCCCTCTCCCACTTCTCCCCCCATCTCCTCCGCTTCTGTCTTCCCTTCTTCCTCTCTCTTCCCACTCCTCTTCCTCCTCTCCTTTCCTCTCAGCCCTCCTTCTTCGTCCGTCTCCTGCTGCCTGCTTCTGTTTCTGCTGCGGCGGGCCAAAGCTCAAATTTGACCTGAAGAAAGCAAGAAACTATTTTTCCATTTTTTTATTAAATACCCACATAACAGCTTAACTAATCTCAGAAATGTGATTTTCTTTTAATGTATTAATTTTTACATTTAGCTGATGCTGTGGACAGATTGTTTTTAAACAGCCTTCTGTCCAGTTTCTTCAGATTCTTAAAAAAAAAAAAAGTCTATATTTTTGTTTATTTTTCACCTTATCTTCTGACTTTTTTATCTCAAAATTCACAGAATCTAATTTTATTTTAAAGTTCATTATGTTTGTGAATTTTCAACTCATTTCCCCACATTTTTATGACTCATTTATACCATTCATAAAAGACTTTAATTTCAACACTATTGTCGTGTTGTGTTGTGTGTAGTGCCGACGTGGGACAGTTTTCCAATCTCATTGAACTATTGTACTATGTATGACTGTGCAATGACAATAAAGAGTTATCTTATCTAGGGTAAAAATTATAACTTCTTATATTGTAGCCTTTTTTAAGCTCTTTTTAAAAAATATGTCGAAGTATGCTTTTAATCACCCCCTTTAAACTATTCTCTTTTTGGCTCTTATTTTACTTTAAATCTCAAAACAAAAGAAAGAAACTGTCATTTAAGTCTTCAATCATCCAAGTTTACATTTTTAAGGCCAACTAGGTCTTAAAATTTGCCTTGTGGTCACAGTATTTCCATTTTGTCCCAACATTTCTGCACCCACCTTGCTTTGTCCTCCCCGGAGCTCCGGGCTCTGCTGCCCGCGGGTCTCTCTTCGATATCCCGCGGCACTGCTCTTCTCTCCCCGCTCTCGCTTCGGTCAGGTTGTCTCCTCCTCTTTGCTGTTTCCGTCTGCATATCTGAGTTCAGTGAACCTGGAATTGCATTTAAATGTCTGTTACCGTCACGCCTGAAGCTGTCCGATTTCCTCTTTGTGACCCCGGAGACTCTTTTGGTTGCTCAGACGCTGCTGTTGCCCTGTCAGCAGACGCACACGAAATTACAGCGAGCTCTGTTTACAAATCGTCTAAGTTAATTATTACCTACAAATAATAAAGCTTGTACAAGTTCTACAAAAACAGTTACGACTAGTGATGAATAAACGGACCAGGTCATCAATTCGGCATCAGTAACAGAGCCCAAAAAAACTTATTTCCGCAAGATTTCTACTTTATAACTTAAATCTCTACGTACATCCTCAAGCGCTATAAATACTTGTCAGGTGTTTCCTGTTGGGATTTTTGTCATTTTAAATAAATCTTTGTTGGCTTAAATGTGTGCCGAATTATTTAAAATACTGTCTTCATCCGAACCAAATTGTTGAGTTCTCACTTACCTCTCTGACACTTGCTATCCATCGAGTCAGCGACGAACTCCATTATTTTGTGAATGAAGCTTTGTTCTCGTACGATAAACAGTCCCGAAAATGACTCTTACTTAATAAATAACCAACATAGGAGCTTTATTTTAACTTCAAAGCCGTCTTTAATCATTATGCGACGCTCAGTGTCATCTTATCTAACCACACATTTAGAAAGAAAACGTTTAAAACACTGTTATTAACACTTACTGTCGCACTAAAACCGAACCTGTTTGAATCTGACGCCATCTTTAGCGTCAGTACGTCGTTTCCGGATCAGCGCTGGATTGGCTGGTTAAAGTTTTTTATCTACGTATTTATTTTATTTGTTTTGAATGTATTTTATTTATGTTATACTCAATTTTAGAGCAGTTTATCGGATTAAATTATATATTCACTAAATTTATTATTTTTGGTATAATTGAGTTATTTTTAAATGAACATCAAAGAGTACTCACAGGATTATATATATTAAAGAGTTACAAATATTCTCCTCAGAACACACAATATAAGAGAGTAAGCTTTAGCATGTTTATTTTTACCTCTTGACCTTTAAATATAATAATTTACTGAGTATTCTTCTGCAGTTGTGGGGTTTATTTAACTACAGCTTGGGGGCGGTATGAGACTGGTTTTCACCTGCATCGCTTCTTTAATTCAACGTAGAAGAAGAAGAAAGGCAAAACAACATGGCAGCTACCACGGAACACGTTGAAGTAGCGACAGAAAGTTCGGAAACTGAGCAAAAAGAAGCTCCAGAGACCACCCAAGACCCCGAAACGTCTGATTCTGAGCCGGTCGGCTCCGAGCCAGATCCGGACCCTGATGAGGACGAAGACGAGGATGGGGGCGAGCCGCAAGGACCGAGAATCCGAGATACCCCCATGGACCTCCGGCTGGAAGCGATCGCCAACACGGTGGCTCTGCACCCGACCAGGGACGTTCTGGCCTGCGGGGACGTGGACGGGGACGTGTACGCTTTCTCGTACTCGTGCACGGAGGGCGAGAACCGGGAGCTGTGGTCTTCGGGGCACCACTTGAAGTCCTGCCGCCAGTTGCGCTTCACGGCGGACGGAGAGAAGCTGTACAGCGTGTCCCGGGACAAGGCCGTGCACCAGCTGGACGTGGAGCGGGGGCAGCTGGTCACACGGATCCGAGGGGCCCACGGGGCTCCAATCAACAGTTTGCTCCTTGTAGACGAGAACATCGTGGCGACCGGAGACGATGGAGGCACCTTAAAGGTCTGAACAGGGTCTCGCTCCGTCTTTACCCCGAAGTTGAATTGGTGTTTTTAGAACACACCCAGTTACCAGAAATAGATTTAAGAGATCTTTTTGTGCCAGATTCGGTCATTAATACACAACAATTCAAAATTTAAACACTGAGGACTAAAGATGTTGAGTGTTGGAGGGGTCATAATTTGAAGAGGCGCATTTGTTCCGATGTTTAGAAGCAACTAAAGCAACGCCTCTGTCTCCTCTGTTCTTGAGTCTGCTTCTTGCAACGACCAGAAGCATTAGGTCAGCTGATCTTAAAGATGTTTGCAGCATGCTTAGTTAAAAGTTGACAAAGTTAAGAGGGTGAGACTGCATTTGGTGACTTAAAAACAGACGTACTGGAAGCCAAAACAGGTCAAATATGGTCTCGTTGACATGTGCCTGTCAGGAGTCGAGTTGCTGCATCCTGAGCGAGGTTTAGATGAAAAAGCAGAGCCTGGAAGGTTCCCTGAACCAGACCTCTTGAAGGAGCACATATCGCACCTCTGCGCTCCTGTCAGACTTCACCATTCTCCACTCCTTCAGTTTGTGACCGCGGTCATCACTCTGCTCGGCGTAACATGCTGTGAACCTGTTCTTCATCTTCTGTCAGTTCTGATTGTAGTGACACTTGAGCTCACAGAGGACCTCTGGAGTAGAAAAAAAGGACTACAATTGTAAGCTGCAGTCCAAACACTCTGGACGATTGGGCTCTGTGATCCTTTGACATAGACATGCAGTCTATGGAGCAAGTTGTGTAAAGCACATTCAGGATTCAGGGTGAAAACACCACGCATAAGAACTAGTCCATTCATTATTTACAACCTGTGAGCAAGTGGCAGACGTTGTTGCCATTTATGCTTATGCTGGTGCATCATGTGTTAATTACCATGTAGTGCTGTCCGGATGTTTCATATGCAGTGCTAGCCATGATAGAAACAAATAAAATGCTGGAACGTTTTTTATCCTCCAGGGTCCGCGCTCTTTGTTGTAAAAAGTACTCATTCACCCATCCAAAACATTAAATTCAGGTCTTTGATTCAATTGCACTGCCACAGATGTATAAAATCAAGCACTGAGGCATGCAAACTGCTTCCACAAACATTTGTGGGTCGCTCTCAGGAGCTCAGTGAATTCCAGCGTGGTACCATCATAAGATGCTACCTGTTCCACAGGTCCAGTCATAAAATTTCCTCAACACTAAATATTCCACAGTCAGCTGTTTGTGGTATTATAACAAAGTGGAAATGATTGGGAATGACAGCAACTCAGCCATGAAGTGGTAGGTTATGTAAAATGACAGAGTGGGGTCAGCGGATGTTGAGACACATAGTGTGAGAGGTCGCCGACTTTCTGCAGAGTGGGTCGCTGCAGACCTCCATACTTCCTGTAACCTTCATATTAGCTCAAGAACGCTGTTTAGAGAGCTTCATGAATGATCAGCTGCGTCTAAGCCTTACATCAACAAGCTCAATAAAAACCATTGCAGTAATGTTAAGCATGCCGCCACTGGACTCTAGAGCACTGGAGACGTGTTCTGCTGTATTGATTGATGACGTCGCCCTGTTTCTTCTGGTCTTTGGTGGCCACGATTTCAGTCTCCTTTCAATGAGTTTAGTTTTTTAATGCAGGCTTACCTCCCTGTGGTTTGTTTCCTCTCCGAAGGTGTGGGATATGAGGAAGGGGACTGCCATCATGGACCTGAAACACCACGAGGATTACATCAGTGACATCACTGTGGACCAAGCCAAGAGGATCCTGCTCACAGCCAGGTAACAACAACTACTGATCAACTATAGACAAAATCTGCTGAGCAATTCAAAAATCTTTCTGGATCAGTTGGATCTTTTCACATCCAACAGCCATGCAAACCTTCACTTAATACTTTGTTCTTTTCTGAAGAGCATAGGCCCTGAAAACTTGATAAATACTGGAAATATTTTTTTTATACATCAATATGTATAAAAGATACATATTGATGATGAAGATACTCCAAGGAAACCCAAAACTATTACAGACTGTGACACTTGGGGTGGGCGTAAAATCGATTTGGTTGAACTTTTTAACAGAGCTTCGATATGTTTAGACTACAGACAGTGTTTAGACTGTTCCACAGACAGTGTTTAGACTGTTCCACAGACAGTGTTTAGACTGTTCCACAGACAGTGTTTAGACTGTTCCACAGACAGTGTTTAGACTGTTCCAAACGCCTTCGAATGCTTATCTCCAAGGCCGAAGTCAGACGGCAGGTCTAAGTCCCAGCGCTGGAGTAATAGCGCTTGGCTGGATGGCCGTGGCTACTTCA
>VUQG01043522.1:0-34561 GCA_015106755.1 Etia nguti
GAAGGCCAGTCCTGGAGTGCGTGTGGGGGTGATAGATAACCCCAGTGAAAAACCCTACGACGATAACACTGTGCTGTACAGGGCTATCTGGGCCTCGCTCGTCACCCAGAAGAATAAGGCTGCGGCAGAGTTTGTGCATAAACTCCTAAAAGAGGAGAGCAGCCAGCTCCTCCAGCAGGGGACCAAGATGAAAGACTTACTGATGCAGGTAAAGAGGGGATTAAAGAATGTTCTTTTCTTTTCTTTTCTTTTCTTTTCTTTTCTTTTCTTTTCTGTCAATTCAGAAATAATCAGACTCCACGTATTTTGTTTGCACCTTTTTATATATATGTATTATTTTATAGTAGAATCACTACTTTAAATCAAAGTGGAACCACATGATCTGACTTTTACCTTAAGGGTGGCAATACATTGATCAGCTGAGGAAAATCTAATATAAGAGCCTGTTTTTTTTTCCACTCCTCCTTTTTTTACTTTTTGAGTTTTTATTTGATCAAATAGGTCTTTGTTTAAATCCAACTATTTCCAAATTTAGACATAGATTAGACAATCTATGTATAGCCGCCATCAGCCACCTATCTATATATTTTGGAGGCATCATATTCATGCTGATGTTTAGTAGAGGTGGGAATCACCAGACACCATGTGATATTATATTATCGCAATATTACACCCACAATTATGATATTGTGATTTTTAACATTTTCCATTGTAATCAGTGCTCCAATAACACACATTTTAATTTGTCACCTTTTTTTAACTGCAAATTATGTCCTCAAAGTTAATCTTTGTCAAATATCTGTTTTATTCAGTAATGGAGTTTGCAAATAAGAACACTGTCATTAAAACCGGCCATACATGTTGCCATAAGATGGAGTCAGTCGGCTATCAGTCTGATATCAGTCTGTGATCGACTGGGATCAAATTGGCAATTTCATATAATCTATCTCTGATAATACACCAGCAAATAATTAAGATAAATTGTTGAAAATTGTATATCTACATATCTCTTGCTGCATATTAACTATTACATATAACTATTACATTTGCACCCTTCCTGTTCTATAGGAATATAACCAGAATACGGCCTGAATTGAGTTGAGTCATTGACAAAGACTCATTCTGACTGATGGCAAGATGCTGGCAATCTGTGTGCATTTATAAAGTAGACAGCAGTTAAAACTGTTACAACTTCATCTATTTTAGAGACACAAAGCTTAGATTAAATTGAATCTTGTGCATGGCTACCTTATCAGAGTTTACTTGTCCAAAGAAAGAACTTCATAGTTTCATACCAGGTGCGTCACTTGGCATGAAAGTTGCTTTGCTCTGATATAACTAATAACAGTATTTAATAATGTATTTGATTAGGTGAAATGGTTTAATGGAGGTAAAAGGACAAAAAGTGCGCAGTCAGGGAAAATAGTGATTGATGAGCCCATTCTCTCATCTCTTTCCCTAACATCAACTATAGGAATGCATTTACAGCACGCATGATGCTCCACACCCCATGGACACCCAGGCAAACAGCCTGCTCACTGTCAGTTCCACTTGAAATGTCACTGAGGCCATTGAAAGACCGCTACACACTATGAATCTTTAACTAAAGTGTGCTGGTGTAAACATGGTCTCCTGGAGCTGATAAATAGCCAACTGCTCACAGTTTCTGGTTATGTGATCCACATGTTTTCATTCAAGCCTGACCATCACTGCTGCTTTAAGGCAGAACTAAAGCATTCTGCTGTCTTCATGCTGTAATGCGCAGTAACCACCCACAAAGGATTGTGCATACGCGAGCAAATTCTCAGCCACTAATCAACAAATCAGCTGATGGAGTATATCCACCATCAGTTATGCAGTAGATTATGTAGTTTTTTTTTTTAAATTTAGGACCTACCATAATGAACTCCCCCTAAGTTATACTAGCCTTTCACAATTGGGAGAGAATAGGCTGGAAATAGAGATGGGGTGATAGGTAGGATGTAGCAGTGTGACTTGAGACCCAAAGCCAAGGGATATGAGTTTATTATTGGCTGCCAGACAGACTTGCTGACTGGATTGTGCTGACATTATTGGTATTTCACCTGTTCTCCTGAGGAGAGAAATGTTGGAGAAACTAATAACCTGACTCCACAAACCCTCCACACTCCCAAACCTAATTTGTTATAGACAAAACTGGCAGGGGTTTAATTAGGAGTTTGTTATATTAATTACAAATTGATTAATCTCATTTTCACACATGTGTATTTCTGACAGGTCTGGCTAAAATATTTTATGTTTGAAAACTGCAGTGATTGTGCTTACGCGAGGCATCAATGATTCTGTGAATATTTTTTTTTTTTGTCTCACATACATCATTTTTATGCCAATGCATCGCTCTTTATTTCTTTGGACAGGCTGGAATGGGAGAAATGTCTTTCAGCTGCATTATTGGATATTTCAGTTGACCACAAACTATGGATTACATCACATATTCTTCAGAAATGTGTTAGCCAGCGATGCAATCAATTTATCTGACATTGTAAACAAACTTTTGTTTTTCTGCTGTAGGGCATGGATGTAGATGCCTTTGAGAAAAAATTCAACACCCTTGAAGTTGATTTTATCCGCACTCAGCAGTTATTCTGTCAAGACGTCCTGAAACTCAACCCTGGACAGCGTGCAGTGATCAGCAATGGGAGGGTGAGTGTGCTCAATCTTATGCATAGTTAAAAACTGACAATGGATGCAGTCAATCAGATCAGTGGCAGAAAATCCAGGGTTTTTCCTGGGTCCAAAAGAACCACATCACTAATGACTGAGCACATATAGTTACGGCTGTGTAACCTGACTTGTCCTGTTATTTGTGGGCATATGGGTAAAGACTCATGAGTAAATGTAACCCCACTTACATAAAAACTCAGTCCCAGTGATTTTTCTCTGGCTGAAAGCCAAAGCTCTTTGGTGCTCGAAAATTTCATAAGCAGGAAAAGCCCTGCAGTCATGCTACACACGGAGGAAGCAAATGTGTGCGATAGTGTCATATTTTCTGTGCATAAGCAACTTCCCAATATTCTAATCAGAAACAAAATAAATAAGTAAACTGTATGTGTGACCACAGTCTAAACAAGTAGCCAGCCACAGTTCAGCTCATTTTAACTCATAGCTTCTCTCCCTTAATGTAGTAACGCAGCTTGTACAGATTCTGAAATCCACAGTAAATTAATAAGCAGTACAAAAGTATTGTTTGAAAATTAATCACATGATTAATATCTGCCTCTGTTCTTTAAAAGTAATACATCCACCTTTGAAAATGTATTAAACTGTTTTAGATGTTTAATTTCAGTATACGACTAACTTAATAAAACTACTGCCCTGTTCAAAATTAAGTGTGACAGTAATTTGGCAACTAATGATCTAGAAGATAAGGACTTCTTCTTGTAAGAAGTTTTACTGGGATAAGGTTTTTGACTTGAGACTCAACAACTATCAATTTCCTTGTGACTTGAAAAATAGTTACTTTGACAGGCAACTGATTCTTTAGATTGCTTCTCTTGAATAGAAAACATTTTATTGCCAGTGACAAGAAGCACTGGTGGTGTTGTTTGCTACAGCAGAGAAAGATTCTCCATGCAGCTGCACTTTTAGAGGATTTTTCCCTCTAGTGTTTTCAGAGTGCTTTCTTAGCACTGTCATATCAGCATGATGTCTGTTTCTCAAAGGTCACAAGTGGCAGGCATGGCTGTGTGTGTGTGTGTGTGTTTGTGTGTGTGTGCGCGCGCGCGCACGCGCTCACTGTACGTGTATACAGAGCTGATGACTGATGTCTCAGCAACAGCAATGCTGACAACCATGGATAAAGAGGCCAGCCTCTGTGATGGCAGTAACAATTAATATTATCTTACTTTGCTCTGCTGCAGTGGCAGGGCTCTTCTCCCAGAATAGAAAAACCAGGCAGCCTCACTGAATACCGTGACTTTAAGTGGATAAAACGCTGTGTCACAATCACATTACATTTAACATCCCCTGGGAAAGTTGTAAATAATACATGGCGAGATAAGAATGGGAAAAGTCGTGTTCTGACTGTTATTTTCCTCATGTTAGATCCTTGGTCCGTTTGAAGAGCAGGAAGAATTCACTGTGGAGGATTTCCACTTGCTGGAAAAGATTACTCTGAGCGGTTCTGCAGAGAAAGTCAAAGCCAGAGTTAAACAGATGGGAATGAAGCCAAAGCAGTATGTTTGTATTTCTTTTTGGCCCACTTCTTTCTTTGAAGTGTCTGTGATAGAAATTTGTGCATCTGTTTAAGCTTTCCCTCTTTGTCAACTTTGTATTAAGTTTGTCTAGAATTATCTGTTAGTGTGGGATTTTCTTTTTTCCTAATGTATCAAATGTATTAATGTATAATCTGTGATGAAGAAATGTCACTTTCTCAGTTTTAAGGTACAGTAGCCTGATTAAAGTGTGACTCTGCCTTGTTTAAAGCTTGATATTATATTATATTATATTGAGGTTTGTTTAACATCTTCACTAACACATATGCTTAAAAAAATGACAAACTGAACTGTTTTCCCTCAGTGCCAGTGACTTAGTTATGAAAGTTGATGCCCTGCTAACTGCAGCCCCCAAAGGAGAAGTCAGAAGGGATGTCCACTTTATCAAAGACACCCACAGGTGGGATTTTTTTTTCCCCCTCTGGGATCTATAGTCTCATGGGAAGGTATTCATGCTCCTTTTTTTGTAATGGGCCTGAAAATTGCAATGCCATCATTTCAAGGAGTGGCGAACTGCAAGTCTTTTGATTTGCAGTTCTGCTGAATAAGGATTGTATGACGTTGTTTGTTGAATTCGCTCTGGTATGCTTTTTTTGTTCCTCAGCGTGCTTCATCTCTCTCCACGTGAGAACGAGGTGTTCTATGATGTCGTGGCAATCGTTGACCCCCTCACAAGAGAAGCACAGAAGATTTCCTCCCTTCTGACTGTAAGCTGTAGTGCATTTTCATATTTTTCCCCATTAGGCTCCATCATTTTCTAATATAGGAAGAACTTGTAAAATCACCCCTAAAATCACTTTCACTGTAAGGAAGGGTAGAAAGACATGCAGATTGCTGAGGTAAAGCTGAAGCTGCAGCCCTATGGTAGTTGGAGTCCCAGCTACCGTAGGGTGAGAGGCAGGGTACACCCTGGAAAAGTTGCCAGTCTGTCACAGGGCTAACACATAGACACAGACAGCTATTCACACTCACATTCACGTGGGCAATTTAGAATTACCAATTAACCTAACCCCACTAACTGCATTTCTTTGGACTGTGGGAGGAAGCAGGAGTGCCCAGAGAGAACCCACGCAAACATGGGGAGAACATGCAAACTCTACACAGAAAGGCCCCGGGACAGGTGGTGGAATCGAAACTCAGGACCATCAGGGGGTTGTACCATCAGGGCCTCCGCCCTTTACTGCTGCTCAACAAACAATGCACCCGATCCCTATTATGGGTCCTGCAGGTGGTGAGCCCACAGAACGGTGGGCCCAGGTCTTCTCTTCGGGCTGCACCTAGCCTGCACCTAGCCAGGCCCCACAGGCTAAACACAAGATGTGGCGAGGGTGCCGATTCATGGAGGAGGAAATTACGTGGTTCTGTTGGCTGGCGGTGGCCTACAGTTCACACTGGAGCGGTTCACAGCTTAGTGTGACACATTGGCAATGAGGAATATCTCTACCAAGGCTGAGACAATGGTTCTCAGAAGGAAAAGGGTGAAGTGCCCACTCCACATCAGAGACGAGTTGCTACTCCAAGTGGAGAAGATGAAGTACTTCGGGGTCTTGTTCATGAGTGAGGAAAGAGGGGAGTGGGAGTAGGAGACTGACAGATGAATTGGTGCAGTATGTACAGTGATGCGAATGCTGTATCAATCCTTTGTGATCTTTTGTGGTAAAGGGAGAGCTGAGCGTAAAAGCGAAGCTGTCGGTTTATGGGTTGATCTACATTCTTACCCTTACCTATGGTCATAGGCTCTGGGTAATGACCGAAAGAATTAAATCATGGACACAATTTTCTTTGAAAGGTGCTTGTGCTCAGTTTTATAGACAGGGTGAAAGGTTCATTCATTCGTGAGGGACTAAGAGTAGAGCCGCTGTTCCTCCACGTCAAAAGAAGCCAGTTAAGGATGTTGGTGTATCCGATTAGGTGTTTTAGGGAAGTCCTACCAGGAGAAGGCCCCGAGTAGACCCAGGACTCGCTGGAGAGATTATGTCTCTTGCTTGGGAATGCACCCGGATGAGCAGGGGAGACAGTTGGGAAGAGGGAGTTCAGGGCTTCTCTAATTTTCTAATTTAACTGCTGCGCCTGGGACCTGGCCCTGGATAAGCAGTAGAAAATGGATGGATGGACGGAAGGATGGTTGGATGGATGAAAATGTATTTGCCCCCTTTCTTATTTCTTATTTTATTTTATATTTTATATCTAATTAATATAATTTATTAAGGGGGAAAAGCTATCCAAACCTACCTGGCCCTGTGTTAAAAAAGAAATTGCCTCCACCCTTTTCCCTAAATAAATGTAAAATTGCATTTTCTACTAACCCTGGATGTCTTTGTCTAATATAAAAAAAAAAAAGAAAAGACATCAGTAAGGGGACAGATACTTTTTCACAGCACTGTAGTACAAATACAACATGTCAGATGCTGAATTTGAGAAAAGTTTGTATTTATCTTTGGATTATTTTCAGTTGACTTGTAAATCGTTGCATTGTAATTGAACTGAGATTTACTCAAACTGTCATATCTTTCAAATGCAATTGTATTATATAAGATGTATTTTTTTTACTGATAAATAATTTTTGAAACTTATGTAAGGATATCTGTGCTTTCCCACTGAAGAACTTTTAAAAGTTCAATATAATAAGTAACTAGTAAGAAAACAACTTATGTGTGTATTAACACATTTCAGCTACTTTAAGTTGAACTAGTTTCTTGATTTTTAACTGGGTCATATTTTCTGTGAATCCTGCAGGTGCTCAGTCAAGTGGTCAATGTGAGACTGCAGGTGTTTATGAACTGCAGGGCCAAGTTGTCTGAGATGCCTCTCAAGAGGTAAGATCTAACTCCAATAGTAATTAAATTTTCCTGTTTGGGTTGTTTGTGTATCCTCTTACTGCTGCAGACTTAGCATCTCTACCTTGGCCCGTCCTTTATACTGCACAGATGCAATCTGCTTAATAACAGTACCTTATTGCTTTGGGCCTCCACTTGCATCTCTGGGCAAATTGCTTACAACCTTCATTGTTGCAGTTCAAACCATGCAGCGAAAACAATAGTAGTAATAAAAAAAACAATAGCAAATAAAAGGTTGAAACTGTTCATCAGCATTCAGCTCAGATGTGTGTGTGGGCTTTTATTTATTTATTTTTCTGAAAAAGAAAGATGACCAAAACCAAAAATCTTTCAAGAATTAAACCCTCACTTTCCAGGGATGATTTTCATAATGACTTGAATTGACCAGATATAGTTCCAGTATAATTAAGGATTTGTCCCTCCACAAATCGCTGGCACGTCTACTCTCTTCAACCTATCCACTCCATGTCCTCCCAACTGACAACTTGCCTGTATTTGATGTAACTGACGACTTGCTACATTTATATCAAGTAGCCAATAAAACTAAACTATATGATGTAAGTAAACTAGATGTCTACAAGCAAACTGCAGCATTAATCCTCTAATAGTTCAGCATATAACAACAAAGACATGTAACATAATATTTAACTTTGTGGGAAAAGTGTTTTGTGTTTTGCTTTCTTTATATGCAGTTTCACCTTCTGCCTGACTAAATGTGAGCTCATGGGTGAAGGACAGACTCTAAAAAACAACAAACAGGAACACTCAGCCACACATTGCTGTTGGTGTTGTTGGAGATCTGTGTTTTGTGGAAAAATTACCCTTTTAGGAAAGAAATGTCATAAAATATAATATATGATCATTAAATACTCTATAGAAAAATCAGAAAGTGGACTAATTTTGTACTATTATTATTTATATTTTTTTAATCTTCAAGGAGATCCCTCAAAGATTTTTTTTAACCGCAAAGTCTCTACTTTGTTTCCCTTTTTAGAGCCACAGGCTTGGTAATCTTACAGCTCGCCCCTGGAGATACTGCTGACGGTGGGAACACATGAATCCTGCTCTATGTCACTGGATTCATTTCATTCACTAGTGTACTTCTCATAGCAGTGAGACTGCCGCAGAGACCACAGGGCTGCTCATCTTCTTTCTCTCACCTTTCTGCTTGTGTGGAATTGGCCATCTCACAAATTGGAACCAATCAAATGAGCACTGTGTGTTTCTTCTAGTGTGCTTGGTTTTGCCTCCTTAACTATAACTTTTCCTACTGCTCCCATCTCACTCTGGAGTCGCCACATTGCTGTTTTCGTTGGTAATAACTTCTGAGAATTCTCATTCTAAATAAGAAATGTGTTGTAGGCATTGCGAATTAAAAGAATTAGCATTGGTAATGTTTATCTACCATGTTATTTACACTCATTACAAGTCTTCTGTGTCAGAGGGCACACTGAAGAAAAGCAATTAGCATAAAGATTAGCCTGGAGCTAGCCTCTGCACCAATTGTAATGATGGAGAAAGAGAACTTTCCAGGTACACAGAGTGCAGCACGTACTTCTGTTATTGGTTGAGCAGGAACACTGGCAGTAATAGAATTAGATTCCTCACTTTGAAGAAATTGTATATACCCAGCTGTCACAACAGGGCCCATCTCTCGTGTCCCAGAAAGAAGACGATTGCACAACATGTCATCATTTCAGTGCTTGCTGAAGAGGACAATGAGTTTTTGGATGGAATTTTTATCTCGGCCCAGTGGAAAAAGGTTCAGCAGAGCATTCACCATTTTAGGCCTTTTATTTATTGCATATTATGGGTCATCCAAGACAATCGGTGAATGCTCCCCACCTGACACCTGACCTACTCGGAATTTCTTTTAAATACCTCTAGTATATTTAATAACCTTGGTACCTAAATGTAGATTAAAAAAAGTAAACCTTTCCTTTCCTATGCTGCAACTTGTTTTAACCAGCCACTTATCTAACATGATGATATCTAGTGAATTATTCAATAACAGATAAAACATCCAGGGTACCAGTGCTTGATTCTGTTACTCGATGTCATAGACGTTAAATTGGTTTCATTTTTGCTCTTGAAACTATGGCACATCTCAGGATATTGATGCTTAAACTTGGTTATAGAAAATTGTTCTGGCTTTAGGTTGTGACACTTGGAGTGTGTGTAAAAATGATCTTGTTGTGTGTTTTAACAGAGCTGTACTTTTTAGGCTTGGAAATGTCATGTGGCTATCTCGTATACTTAGGTTATGAGGGCTAAAAGGTTTTGAAAAAAATAAGCCAAACTTAAAAAAACAACAACAACAACAAAAAAACCTGCCATGCTTACTTTAAGGACTTGTAAAATTCACAAGATGCTCATAATAGGCTGAAATATTTGTACAGAAAAAAAAAAAAAGCTGATCTTGAGGTCAGTTTATTTATTTATTTTTTTAAATGATATATATTGAACTGAAATTTATGGAATGGCCCTTATCTTGATTTTGCTTGTCTTCACAGTTTTTACCGCTTTGTCTTGGAGCCGGATGTTATTTTCTTGGCCAATGACACAGTGTCTCCAGGGCCAGTTGCCCGCTTCATGGAGCTCCCAGAAACTCCGCTCCTCACCCTTAATATGATCACACCTGAGAGCTGGATGGTGCAGGCAGTTCGGAGCCCGTATGACTTGGATAACATCC
This sequence comes from Etia nguti, assembly GCA_015106755.1. Classification (NCBI taxonomy): domain Eukaryota; kingdom Metazoa; phylum Chordata; class Actinopteri; order Cichliformes; family Cichlidae; genus Etia; species Etia nguti. The sequence continues at coordinate 9,783 of VUQG01043522.1, forward strand.
ATTTGCAGGAGGTATTGTGCTGCTGAGTCATTACTACCCAGTGATCTCATCATTCCCACATTTAGGTAGCGCCAAGGTGCTCCCCCCCATCTATTTTAGTGCTCTGTAATTTGTGTTTGTTTGTTTTTCCAGGTGAACGGGGTTGTGGCAGCAGAATTTGAACTGGAGCACCTCTTGCTAGAGGGCCACTGCTTTGATCTGTCAACTGGCCAGCCTCCTCGTGGACTTCAATTTACGCTGGGCATGAGCCGAGACCCACTCATGTATGACACCATTGTCATGGCTAACCTGGTCAGCAACATTTTGTACTACAACCCAAGTTTTCTTGCACTGTGTTAAGTCCAAAAGCATAGCTTCTTTTTTGCTAGGATTGAAAAAGCTAGTTTGAATCATATTTTAATTGCCATTACTAAGACCATTTCCACCAAAACAGGGATACTTCCAGCTGAAAGCGAATCCTGGAGCCTGGATCCTAAGATTACGTAAAGGGAGATCAGAAGAAATCTATCAAATCCTCACGTGAGTTCTTCTCTATTTTTATTTCTTCATCAGTTAAGCAGGTAACAGTTAACACACCGTCAAAGGAGCTCTTTGTGACAAAGAATAAATCCTTCACAATATCCTACTGCGTGCTGCACTCCACAATGCAGGTCATTGTAGTCTACCACAATAAGGAGAGTACTGGAGAGTAAAGCTTAAAACCAGGTTTAAAACTTAATGCAAATTCAATGTAGCAGTATAACATATAATGTTTGACAATAGCAGAGTCAGTCACCTGTTCTCAGCCTGAGCAACATTTCACTCACCAGAGACACAAAGCTAGGAAAAAGGACCACATTTATTCATGTTTATGTTCATTTGTACAGTATCTAAACATCCTATGCCTATGCATATCTTGTCTGGTGGGTACAGAGCCACAAGCATGAAAAATGTTTTGAAGTCCTGATATTTCTAGATAGACCTAAGTTATCTAAGTAAATAAGTCATGTTTATTGGGCACCTTCATCCACAGCTCAACATCAAAGTTGCTTTCAGCTAACTCTCCATTTCATTCTGGTAGATATGAAACCCATCACTATGGTAACGTGGACCACTGCTGACATTGTAGCAATGCAAGGTTTTGATGAGTGCTCTGAGTTCTGCTCAGCATTGAGCTGAGAGAGACAGGTAGGAGGAAAGGGTTGCTATTAAAGAGAAGACAGAGTGGAGAGATGATTCAGCTGGTCACCTGCCATGGCATCTACCTCAGACAACAGAATATCAGCAGCAGAATGTGTTTTAGTTAGGATGGCGTAGGAGTCAAAGGCTCCACATACTAAAGTGAGCGAGCTGTGGTTGTCTAATTTTCCTGGATAAATAAAAACATTACTTTGCTTTGGTTTTTTGGATAAATATCTAGCAAATGCACCTTTTTCATTCCTTGCATTCTTTTAATTCTGCACTTGAAATGTGCTTTTTGCACTTTTCAATTTGATCTAAAATAAATCAAATTCTTCTTTTTTCAAAGGAACCTCTTTTTACTCCATAACATAACAAAATGACAGTGCCTTACAGCAAAGTGGTGGTAATCCCAACTGCGTATGCGAGTCTGTATGAGCATTTCTAGTGCGCTGGTCCAGATGTCCCTACAATCACAGATACTTTTCTCTCTGGCTATCCTCACACAAGATTTAGGACACATACAGCCCTCGGTTCTTCTCGAATCATTTCAGACAACCAAGATTTATCCCCCAATCCTCCAGGTGAAGCTAAGAGGTGATGTCATTTTTCACCTTGGCAGTGTCATTATTCTTGTGGTTAGCGGCACTCTGCTCTGGTTAGGTGGCCGATCAGAGCCTAGTGGGAGTGTCTGCGCTCTCCAGTCCCAGAGTGTGAATTTTCCTCTTCCACCCGTGCTGCCAAGACGCCTCGCTCTGACAGCGATGAATGAGATGGCCAGCTCTCCTCTTCTCAGAGCAGGGATATAGATTGATCTCTCGTGCTTTCTAAAACAAGCCCTAAAGACTGACTTGCACCATTGACAGCAGAAGGGGCAAAATACAAGCAGCACTTGAGCACGAGAGGTGGAAGGGGGTGCATTGGCTTCAATGAGAGAGGGGCATTTATCATAGTGATAAGGTTAGATTTTTGCCTTTAGTAAGCATTGAGGTTGTAATGGCTTGTAGTGCATCATGGTCTATTGCTCATCTCCGCCTGAAGTTTGCTCTCTGGTGTTTCAACATTAGACCCAGCAGATTCTGCCTGCCAAAACACATTCTGTGCTGGGAAAATCAGTCCTAAAACAATTACATTGAAAGGCTGTTTTACGGAATCAATACTGCACAGACTTTCTCATTAAATCTACTAGTATATAGAGCAAGGCTGGGAAGTAGTGATGGGTAAAATAATGGTAAGGTGATTCTTAATGATGATGGAGGGTAATGAATATGGTCAGAGTGTGACCCTGGCAGCTGTCCCACTATTTGCTTTTAAGTGTGTGCTCACACTGTCTGTCCATTAGCAGCTGTTGTCTCCTTCATGTGTTATTTCCATGGGTGAAGCATGTAAAGCAGTCTCTGTCACTGATCAAATGTATTTCACTTTAATGGTGGCAACAGAGACACTACAGGTCTTAGACTGATTGGTTTAGTTGAAAATATTAGCTCTTGTGTTCTAATGTTCTTTGAACACAAAATCACCAAAAACAAATGCCTTAAATGCATTTCTGTCTATTTGAGTTTCACATTTTTCAGCTTAGCAAGACTTCTAGAGTATAAGCTAGAATGATCACTTTGCAGTAGCAATGTTAAAAACAGGGATATAAATCCTAGGAACGTTCATTTTATTGTTCTTATTAAACATATTTGTAATTTTATCTAACAAAGATGACTTGAATAAAAAAATAATTATTACTCTCAGTAACAATAAGCATTTTCTCACTCTTTATCCACTTTTTCAGGCACGATGGAACTGATTCACCTGCAGATGCTGGTGATGTTATAGTTGTGCTGAACAGTTTCCACAGTAAGATCATCAAAGTCAGGGTGAGTGTGTTTCCTATTGGATGTGTTACTGCATATGTCCCACTGAATATTTATGAATTTCAAGTAAAATGCTTTTCTTCAGTTTTCTGTGATATATGGGATCACAAATTAATGGTGTCAAGACAGCTTAACACAATCCAAGCTAAAATACCCTGGACAAAAGTCTTGACCTGCCCCTTATTTCTTTATATTTTGCTTCCAAGGAGTCAGACTTTAAAATGGTCTAAGGAGTGTGCTCTTAAAAAAAGTTGAGGAAACTTGACAATTGGATGATAAAAGAATAAGTGACAGGACCAAAGAGATGCAGCTGGTCCTATGAACACAGGAAAGTTCAATTCAATTTATTTATATAGCGCCAAATCATAATAACAGTTTGCCTCAAGGCGCTGTTGTTGTACTGTCATGTTTTGATCCACCATGCAGTGCCATCTAAAAAGCATCTGATTGGCAACAGCTTCATTTTTCAGCATGACAATGACCACAAACACACTGCCAATGGAGTAAAAGCATACCTGGATAGAAAAACACAAAGTGGAACACTGTCAGTCATGGATTGGCCTCCCGAGAGCCTTGAGTGGGGGATCATCTTCAGAGAGAATGGGGAAAAAAAAAAAGACAGTTAGCATACAAAGAAGAGCTTTCAATGTCCTTCAAAGAGCTTGGAGAACTATTCCTGAAGACTACTTAAAGAAATTAAAAGAAAGCTTGCCTGAGAGAGTGTTTAAGAATAAAGGTGGTCATGCCAAATATTGACTTTCAAGCCTGTTAAAATTGTAAAAAGTCTGTCTTTGCCTTATATATGATATTTCCAATTTATGTTTGCGCGTTTCGTTAAGTCCCTGCAGCTATTTCCCATTTTTCTCACCAAATATAAAGAAATGAGAGGTGGAAGTTTTCTAAGATGTGCCTAGGATTGACTGATCACAAATTAATGGTGTCAAAACAATTTTACATAACCCATGCTAAAATATTTTGCAGTATTGTTTTATTTTCTGTGTACTTTACATTTATAGGTGCAGAAAAAGGCAGACAAGATTGGCGAAGATCTTTTAAGTGAAGCTAGTGAAAGCAAAGGCATATGGGAGTCCATAGCAAGGTGTGTAATCTCCTCTTCAAATACAGCTTATATTTGGTTGGCTTTAGGAGGTTTAAAGCCCTTCTCCAGCTGACAGGCAGTAACAGCTGTGAGCTCACTGATGGATTGATAGATGTGCTGATGCGCCTTCCGTTTGTCAATTATACATTGCGGTTTCAGGAGATCTTACTCCTCCCCTGGATCCAGACTGCAATATTATGCTGTAAGATCTAGTCTTGCAAAAAATATGTGCTTCTGTAGGTATGTGTGTGCATTTGTGTGTTTTTCCCCCAATCCTTCCTAACTGTGTGATCCTGTCTCCTCACTTAATGCTTGCTGTGTGAAGTGTTTGGAGCACATTTGAGAAAAGGTAGGCAGTTTTGCTGCAAACCATTTAACACCTAATACCTCTTCGTCATACTCATTAGCATGCAGTGTTTATTGGTTGCTTTTAGTGCTACTCTCATAAGTATTGTAATGAATGGGAATCAGTCTTGATATTCTATTCTAATGGTAATACTGTAGAGAGGGTTTTTTCTTTCTTTTTTGCATTTGTTTATTCATGTGATGATTTTTTTTTTCTACGATTTCGGCAAATCGTGAGGTAGTTTGTAGCCTGTATTCATGCGTAAGGTCAACTTTTTTTTTACTGTGTTCACTTGCATATATCTGCATACACACAGTATTAAGCTGTTACGTTCAGAATCAGAAATAATAGTCATAAGCAGTGCTACTAGATTCATCACAAATCCTTGTTCTGGGAATATGTGCTGTCACCTTTCTGTTGGAACAGAGCAGAAGAGCAGTACCCATTGTATCATAACTAAGAAGCGCACCAGATCTGGAATCACACTCTGAAATCGTCCATGACGAAATGTGCAAGCTCCATGTACAGATACGTACAAGCCCTTGGCTGAGTAACTTCATGTTGTAGTACTTGCATGTTTCATGTTGGATGGCATTTCAGAATGTTTAGCCTTACTTCAGTCTCTGATTGAGGCACTGGAGAAGATGGTATATGGGGGTTGAAATTCAGCTGGTGCACTTTGAGCAGGTGGGTAAACCCTGATAGTGTTTGGCAGAAAGAAACAGCTTGTCTGATGTCATCGTTTGTGATGTTTTGTTATTGAGATTTTGTGTTCTAGCATCAGAGTAAATGAGACTCATCAATGATTTATTTTGTAATGACATCATACCTGCTGCTATACTTAAAAAACTAGAGTGAATTAATGAGTGGAGAAGCTCTCCTACTGAAAGACAGTAGGAGTGTGGGGAAGTCTTTTCAGCTTTGTTGCTTAAGTGGACTTCTTCGCCACAGTGCTGGATCTGTTATGCCTGGAACCTCACATTCAGTAGTGTGCTGTATTTGCTATTGGATTGTATAGTGCTTATCAAGTCTAGATATTATTCGTGGGCCCTATATCCTGGGGTGTTTTTGTATTATCAAGTGTAGTTGAATGTTGCCATTAGAAAATACTTGCAGTCAGAGCTCTAACTGCAGTACCAATGAACATTCAAGCTTGTCTTTGATGTGCTGGCAGAGGTGCTTGGCGTAGGATCACTGCTGCTAAATAATAAAACAAATTGAACTGGATGGATTCTTAAGACCATTTGCTAACTTGTTTGCATTTATTATCCCATGGTAGGCTTATACTTAAGTAATGACAATACCCATAGCATTAAAATGTTACATAAAATGCTTAAGAAGATGGTTTCTAGGGGGGGAAAATCCCCCTTAAGTGGCTGTAATGTATATATCTAAAGTTAAAATTCAGTTGCATTTGTAGAAGAGAGTGCTTTCTTTCCTCCTTTCAAAACCAGGACAGACAAGTCTCGAGTCTGTTAGAAGCCTGTTGTCCATAAAAGAGGATATTTCTTCTCATTAACATCCTGCAGAGCAAAGAACAGAAAAAACAACTGTCTGAAACTGAAGATTAAGAGCCAGCATGAAGCCTCGAGTTTTGGCTCACATGAATTACTTGTACACTTACTGAACTCATCATTTGACACTTTTAAACATGTTTAATGTGAATTTCCACCATTATAACAATAACAGTCGAGTCCATAATCTTGCCTCATACGTCACTATTATAAAATAAAGATGTGACTGAAGTGCAGTTCTTCCGTGTTAATTCAAGAGGTATGAAAAAAGTCTTGCATTAACTGGTTAAAAATCAAAGCTTTTTTATGCGTAGTACTTCATTTTGGAGGGCAATCGACTGAGGAGCAGTTAAACTGTCATGTGAGGCTGTTTATCACAGTATTCAAAACTTAAGCAAATTTAACATCTAGAGTTGATTCAAAGTGTTGAGCTTTTATTTATTAGCTATTCAGTAGAACTCTTGATAGAAAGTCCAGAGAGAAAAGTCTCTTCAGAACATCTAACCAAATCAAGTAGTAGAATCAAGAGACACCTTCATGAATGCAAATACGGAGGCCTGACGATAAGGTTGTAAACCACTGGCTACGCTAAAGAGCAGGAAGGCCAGATGAAGGAAACAGAACAGTATGGAGAAAGAGCAAAGCAGCATGCCAAACACCAGATACCACATTATCTGTCAAACATGGTGGAGGCAATGCTTTGGCATAGGTATGTGTGGCTGCCAGTGGAATAGAGTCACTAGTGTGTATGCATGCTGATAGAATTCTGAAGTGTACAGACTATACTGTCTGCTCAGATTCAGCAAATTGCTGCGAAACGTATCACTCAGTGTTTCATAGTGTAAATTGATAATGACCGTTATCACCACAAAAGCAACCCAAGAGTTTCTCAAGGCAAAGAAATGGGATATTCTTTAATGGCCAGGTCAGTCACCTGTCTCAGCCCAGTGGAACAGCTTTTCAGTTACTGAAGTTAGAAAGACCCACAAACAAGAAGCAACCGAGGGCAGCTATTTAATAGCACAGATATTACAAAGTTAGAATCTGAAGATTTCATCAGACGTCGTAGTTTGTGATTTTACAAAAAATAGTCGATTTAATGGTAACGGTGACCTTAAAGCATTACCTCAGTTGTATCCTTAAAATAGTTCAAGAGATTCATTGTAAAAAGCTGAAGACGATGTATTTTCCCAGTCTCCCAAAGAAATAGTGAGACGCATTCATGTCAGCAAGCATCACTAAGTCTAAGTTACAGAGTTGTTGATTGTTTTTAAAGTTACATCGCTTTAGAGCAATAACAGGACTGAGTGCAAATGGGTTTTTTCCCCCACATTCGTGTGTATTCTCTTTGTTTCTTTTGGAGTTTCTCATTTAGCTGCCTCTGCTCTTTGTCTCTGGCTTGGAAAAAATTAAGTAATTGTTTCTACCCAGCCTGAGGAACTTAGTAGTGTTCGTTATGCTGCTCTTAGAAATACCAAGCATCTGGGCCACATGGGGTGTGAGAGAGAGCAGCGCTGATGTTACCTCAGGGAGATGTTCGGGTTTTAGGTGAAGGGTACAGTAAAAAGCACATTTGTGTCATTGTTTTTCTAAACTGAATCCAGATAGCCGGAATAGAAAGTGTTTTCCATGTATTTATTTACTGAAATCTTTGTTATTAGGTTTCTTATATTGCTCTATATATACTGAGATAGAGTAAGGCAAATGTATTGATTCTCCATAATGGAGAAACTGAATGTTATTTTTCACCTGTCATGGTGTCTTGCGCGTGTATATAGGTGCATTAGTAGTTACAATGGGGGCAATGAATGACTCGATAAATGTCGAAAGACCCTGTTCAATCTATATAGGCAGACCGCAAACAGAAGTAGAGTTTTGTCCAGTTGGTGTTGTCCACAGCTCAGGATTTATACAGAGCTCTGTGGACCCTTCCAGAGATCCAGATTATCTTGGGTGAGTCAGCCAAACAGGTTCTCACCTGACCCTCCAAAGCTGCTTATCTTGGGAACCCTGTTGTTGTGCTGGAGGCCCTTCATAATGGCTGGCTTAGTCATGGCAGGCAGTCGGCTTCCCCAGATCCCACCGATGTGTGGTGACTACCCAGAAGCCAACTGTTCAACTATCAAGAGTCATACTTTATCTTGAGGAGGAGTGCAGGCACATCGTTTTCAGAACTACAGATTTTTAAAAAAATAAATAAATTAGGATTGTCATGGGCCATCATTGAGTTTGTGTTTTGTGGGTATATCTTTCTTACCGGTTAGATGTGCTTGAAAGAGTTGGTTTTAGAGGACATGCAGGGACAAACTGTATTCTCCCTCCCCTCCCTTCACACCTCCCTCTCACTCACTGGTGTCTTCCTGAAGCCTGGGGGCTGAGGTTGTGGTTGTGATTGAGTGTGGGAGAGACACTCCTTCCCTCATCAGCAGTCTATTACAGACAAGGACACAGTTTGACTGCAGACTCATCTACCCTCCAGCACAAGTCCTGATTTCTGTCCGCTAAATGTGCCTTGCATCATGAACCACTGCTCTTTAGTAGCGGTTAGGGTATGTTGATGCATTCCCAAGTGCGGAGAGTGTCCTTACTTTGGATTTTTCCTGCATTTGTGCCCTTATCTCAGCATATAAGTATTTTAGCTCATTGATTTTTATCTGTTACTTTACATTTAACTTAATTAAAAGCTAACATTTGTCTAAAAGGTAATATGCTGACTTGCTTAGCATTGTCTTCATATGTGTGTTCCACATTACTCTACAAAATCACTCTGATCTTCTGTCTTCACATTTGAAAAACTACTAGTGTTTTTTCTAATAGCTGTTGATTTATTTTTTTAAATTAATTAAATTATATAACCTGTATTTATACAGGTAGTCCCACTGAGACTCAGTGTTGCATTTACAGGAGAGACCTGTTTCCGACAAACAATATAGACTTTTCCATCTGCTATGCAATTAATAGAGTACTTGTTCCCATACTAGGCTGATTCAGTTCATTCCATTTCTTAAAATAATGCAGAATTTAAATTTATGGAAGTCATTTAAATCATTCAGTTGTAATCATGTTATTCCTTCAGGGCCATTCTTCCTGTGTACCCTCATGCAGCGACACCAGGGTACTAGGGCAACAGCCATGTGAATAATTCTTTAAAAAGGGGTCTGATAAAATTGCACCTGAAGCATCCCAGTTTTAATTATGAAATAAAACTAATGAAAATTCAGACTGTATAAAGCAGAAACATAAAGATTTAAATAAACTGTGAGGATCATAATTCCAATCAAATTTGGAAGCAATGGAAACATGTGTTTACAAAAATAAGTAATTAAAAGAGCTACTATAGATAAGTCTGCATGTTTCAGTGGAAGTCTCTCCTCAGGAAAAGCTGCTACAGACTTTCTACATTATTACATGAAGAAGACTGTTGCTTTTAAAGCGGATAATAGACACTGATGGGATTGGCTTGATTTTTAACCAAGCCCTAACACAATTAACTCTAATGTATGATAATTCGTTTTTGCATTATAACCCATTTTCTTTTGAAGTGGCAGAAACGCCACACTGTATCAAAATTGCACCGGTGAATAGTAATAGTGCACTTACACTTTACAGCTTGAATCAAAAAAATGGTGCCAGAAGTATTTGTGTCATCCCTGCCAAAGTCGTCAGTCCTATGACACGATGCTCTCATTTAAAGCAGGTCATCTATGCATAGATCTTAAGTGATTTGTTTTTCAACTGAATCATTCACTTTGTATCGTGGACTCTGTTAATGTTGTGGGGATGGAAACATGGAGAGCTGGGTCTGTTCTAACACTTTATTTCAGGCCTCTTGTTGGGAGCCAGCAGGAGCTGAAAATCATATCAAATGTGTTGGTTTCCACAGCATTTCCATCCCCATTATTATCATTTTATTTGAATAAATCATCTCGCCGTGTTGCGTTGTGTTGCATGTTTTGTTTGAAAGTGTTTTCTGATGGCTGTTACAGCTGCTGTTACCTCTGGCACTACAAAAGCATGGTGGCTGTTGGCTTAGTTTTGATTTATTGTCACTCTATGAAAAACACGCATCCATCCGAACACAACTGACTCGTGTATTATGGTCTCATTTACAGCATCACAGGTGGTGGCTCAAAGAAGGATGATGGAGAGAAGAAAAAAGACGACGTTCTGAACATATTTTCTGTGGCCTCGGGCCATCTGTATGAGCGTTTTCTGAGGTGGGTCAGTTTTACTTTCCAAACACGCACTTCCTTTTCAAGCGCTACGCATTGTGTTCCTCTTATCCCTGATCCTCAAACTGAACCTTTTCCCATTCTGTCTCCATTTCAGAATAATGATGCTGTCTGTGCTTCGGCATACACAAACACCTGTCAAATTCTGGTTTCTCAAGAATTACCTATCTCCTTCTTTCAAAGTAAATCTTTGCTACATCACATAAATATTGCGCTAGGCAAACCTTGCTTTTGTATTTCATTAATTTAACCTCTGGACTTCATTTTTGCTGTGATCAGGAGACCATCTCTCACATGGCAGAGTCGTACAGCTTTCAGTACGAGTTAGTGCAGTACAAGTGGCCCCGTTGGCTCCACCAGCAGACTGAGAAGCAGAGGATTATCTGGGGATATAAGATCCTCTTCCTGGATGTTCTATTCCCTTTAGCTGTGGACAAGATCATCTTTGTGGATGCCGACCAGGTAAAGATCAGAAAGTCTCACTTTCAGTTGCACTCTCCAATATAGCGGTTTCCTACGTCATTCGGTTTGAAGTGTCATCTGTCCTTTGGCTGCTTACCAAAGTCTGTCCTCGCTGTGTCTTGCAGATAGTTCGGGCTGATTTGAAAGAGTTGAGGGATTTAGACTTGGAGGGTGCTCCTTATGGCTACACACCATTTTGTGATAGCCGCAGAGAGATGGAAGGGTATCGTTTCTGGAAAACTGGATATTGGGCGTCACATCTCGGACACAGGAAATACCACATCAGGTACACTTCTACTAATCATTTGATCTCTGATGTTTTATATGTTGCTGGGAAGATCAGCAGCTGTCCTGAATGTTTTCCACTTGCGAATGTCTCTCACTGTAGAATGATGGACTTTAAATTGTTTGATAATGGCCTTATAACCCTTCACAGATTGATGGACAGCAACAATTGCTTCTCTAAGATCACTGATGATGTCTTTTCCTCCACTGCATTGTGTTAATTCCTATGCCACACTGTTTCCACAACTGGCTTAGTTTTTTGCTAAATAAATAATCCCATGGTATAATATGGTGTCATACATTAAACCTTAGAACTGAACATTTAACTTATTGTCAGAAGCCGTTTACATAGGTGGGCTTAAAGTTAAGTGCTTTATTTTTGTATACGGTCATGGCGCATATAAAATCATAAATCATTGTCATGAATACAATGCTCTGCTCCTTGCTAGGCTTGTGGTATTGAATTCTTCTTCTGTCAGTGTGATGGCTAATCAGACAGCGAGGCAGCCAGCGGATGAACAGAGAGCAGAACGTTTCACTTCACCACCGACTGATAGTGTCGGAACAAGAAAAGTCAGAAAACCACAGCGACTTGATTGGATACCAGCGTGGTGCTAAGCTCCAAAGAGCAGGACAAAAGCAGCAAAGATGAGAGATGATCAGTGAGACCAGGAAAAACATAAGGCATTGAATGTCCTCTGGGAGACTTAAATCTAATAAGTGTTAAGTGAAACTACATATTCTGCACCTCTGGGTTTATTAATATACTGGTCAGGTACAATAATGTGAATGCGGCTGGGGTATTTATCTTCATTTAATTTTTTTTTGTCATTCCGGTGGGATTTCCCCTTTCAGGAAATGGATTTCTAACACCTGCTTTCCATGTCTCCTCTCTCTCTCTGCTATTATATATTATATATTTCTTCCAGCGCCTTATATGTAGTCGATTTGAAGAAGTTCCGTAAAATTGCAGCCGGGGACAGATTACGAGGCCAGTACCAAGCTTTGAGCCAAGACCCAAACAGTCTGTCTAACCTGGACCAGGTACATAACTCAGGCATACTGCTGTTGGATTACGTGTTGTAGAGTTTGCTCTTTCAAGACTTCATTCGTTTTGTGATATTTGTAGGACCTTCCTAACAACATGATTCACCAGGTAGCCATCAAGTCTCTTCCTCAGGAGTGGCTGTGGTGTGAGACGTGGTGTGATGATACCTCTAAAACCACTGCTAAGACTATAGACCTGGTGAGTCCCACAGCTTTAGATTTGACTGCGTATCGCTAAATAATAATGTGGGAGGCTAAATGGGATACACGATATTTGCTGAAAAATTTAGCTTCAAATGAAATTGTTCCTTTTATTGAGATTGTGAAATCCACAAGTGTCTTCTTCTTTAAGTTCTTTTTGTGTTAATTGAAAAATATCTCTGTGCCACATTATACGCCTTATTATCAGCTTTATTTGTTGTGATAGCGTGCTGCAGCTGCTACAGCTCTAAAATGCAAGAGCATCCTCACTGCCACAATTGTCCATGAGGCATTGGTATTTAGGAAGCAGCCGAGGAGCAATCCTGCAGCGTCCTAAACTAATTTAGAGAATTACTGGACAGGCTCCAGTAGACTGGAATAGGAAGTATTATTTCATTGTAGTATAGGTCACCACTTGGTAATTTAGACACAAGACATAGCCTAATGTCCTTTTAACTGAATTGGAAATCAAATTAGGTTTAAATGCCTGTCACAGACAGCGCTAAGAATGACGATCTGACTCGTTGGGAGAGAGCATCACTGGCGGCATGACTGATGTGTTTTTATCTGCTTTCCTCGTTCAGTGCAATAACCCAATGACTAAGGAACCCAAGCTAGTGGCTGCAGCGAGGATTGTGCCCGAGTGGGTTGAATATGACAGGGAGATCAAAGAGCTGCTGAGACGGGTCCAGGAACAGGAAGACACAACAACACAAAAACAGATTCCCGCTGCCTCAAAACATAAAAAAGGTTACTAATGATATATTTATGGGGCTACAAAGTCTTTCTGTTCTTCTGCACGGTTATTCTTACCCCTTCTCTTACCACTGTGATCATTCTCTGCATTTCTTTCCAACTTTCCCCCCTCCACCCTCTGCACAGCAGACAACCGCCGTGATGAACTTTAGTGTCTGCCAGCACCACGCTGAAGAGGAAGGAGGCAGGCACCTTTTGCACACAGGCCACCTGTGAAGCTTGAAGACAGACAGTTCCATCTAAACATAGCCATGGAGTGTTACATCCCCAGCTGGAGGAGGATGTGATATTTTCAGATGCCATACCTGCTTCTGCGCTCGGTACATCTTAGAGAATCAACACGTGGTGTAATTGTTAGCTGCCAGCTGTGAACTCGTGGTGTGCTGAGCTCCACAGACACATCTTGTTAAGTAAGTGGTTCCTGAAAAATGAAACTAAAACAGAAAGAGTAAAAGCGTGAGGCCAGTAAGGGGCTTTATTAGGTATGTGTTGAAGGACAAACAGTGTGGGCATTTTTTTGCACTGATAATGTGAGCAAAGAATTCAATTAGGGAATGCACATTTCTAAGAATCTAATTTAACCTTTCTTTGAAAATTTTAAAAGCTACTTTTACATCTTCTTAACTTATAATTATGAAAACATCATGACTGAACTGCCAAATGAAAGTTTTAAAAAAATTGCTTTTAAAGTTGTTACATAAAAAACAAAGTGTTAAACTTTTTCTTTTACCTACACATCTGAAATGTAAAGCTCCCCTCGGCAGAAATTTGGTAAACATTGCTTCTCCTGCAGCAGTCCCCTCTCCCATTTTTGCCACCCAATGATGTACAGCATGTTCTGAAGGAAGAATTATCCTTCATTATATTATATTACTTTTATTACCTGGCCCAAAAAGACCTGTAATTGGCCATAGTCTGTTGTCCCTACTTAGATTTCTAAAACCTGAAAAGAGCTAAAAAACTGCTGAGTCAGACCGCAGAAATGACAACACACTGAAAGGTTTTTCTGGATACCAGACAACATGTTACCTGCCCAGGCTTTAAGTTACAAATGTTAGCTTGGTCAGCTGCTAGTCCAAAGACAGGGGTCTATCTTCAGCTAGTTGGCATTATTTTTACATTATTTTGGGGGATAAAACACGTTTTTTAACCGTAGCAAACATCGAATATCAATATACAAACTATGCTGCTCTTGTATTTCAAAGACTGCTGCATGGATCATAGGTGGGTGAAGGTGTAGTCTTTGTCCCAAGCACATGTAGCTCTGTCATCAGTTCTGTCCCCTCAGGTGTAGCCAGTGCAAACCATTGTTTTTTCTTTTGTTTGTTTTGTTTTTTATGATTTTTAGGTAATGTGTAATGTCAAAAAAGAAACTCTAGAAAGTTGTTTAAAATCACTAATTGTTCTTTTGATGTTTTCTCTCGACTCCTCAAAGTCTCTTTTAACCATGTGATGAAAAAGTATTCCCTCCTTCGATGGTAAAAAGTATTAACTTGTTTCTTAAGTTATATCTCAGTGTTTGAGTTAAAGCCCACATTCAACCTGGAGAGGTGAAGAAAAATATTTAACTTCAAAATAAATGTAAAAGCAGAGCGGTACAACTGCTGCCATCTTTGTGTCCCATGCGCACAACTGTGAGACAACTGAGAGCCAGGCGGGTAAAACAAAGAGCGTGGTGTAACATATGACTTCGGTTCAGCAGCCAGGAGGGGTGTACTGTGAAGCAAGTGTAACACAGCCAGGCTTTTTCTTTGCATTAGCTCATCATAAAGCTAAAGCCTGAATCAGATATAATTAGAGTGTGATGACAGTGGTTGTAAATGTTATTTGTTAGACCAGGCCTTTTTATTTAGGCTTCAGGCCCGGGCCCACACTTAAGAAAATGGACCAACTCACTTCAGCCAAGATCGGGCTGTTCTCCAAAGGCAGGGGTTGGCTGCTTTTTACTTCTACTGCAAATGTTCTTCTCTACATTTTAAAGCTTGAGCTACACATTAATTTACAAACATAATCAATAAATTGTCTTTCATTATTATTAATTAAGGTAGCCTCCATTATAATTAAGTAATTACAGTAATCTTTAACTCTAGCTGCACCATTAAACTGATGTAAACATTAATCAGTTAATATGATGTATATAATTCTGAAAAGGGCCCTCCTGCATAATCAGTATGCAGTTTATTTCAGGTATATTTGTTGTACTGTTCTTTCATGATTTTGAAAGAACTCTCACTTAAGTAAAGGTAAATAAATGCTTCCTTAGCCACTATAATACAGTTATTAAATCGAAAATAGGTTACATTTTTAATATAGGCACAAGAGCCTGGAAACTTTTTTATATACCAGTTTTAAAAGATGTATTTATTTCTGTTTGATTTTTCTGATTTATATGCCATAAATACATACTCAAGTACTACTTAAGTATCCACTGAAGTAACTACATGGCTAGCACCACTGTGGAATAGAGGAGGTGATTATCATTTTGACTTTTTTGTTAAAACCTAAATTACTTTTATTGACTGAGTTTTCACTGTGATAAATAGTCAACCAATAATCAAATAACTGCAATAGCAACAGTGTAAAACTGTCTTGGCAGCAAATCAGAACCAATCGTAAAAGCATATTTATGTATTTTACGCATCATCAGTTGAATGTATGTGGATTCTGCCAGTTTACTGCTACCGTATTAAGCGGAGAGTCTGTCATTCTTTAAAAACTCGTGAAAACATGGCACTCTTTACAACAGCCCGTCATTCAAAGCTGTCAAAACTGTGAGCCTAACATCAGGAGCAGGTTAGGAGTGCATTATAAGTAAAGAGAGCAACCTTTGTGACATTGAAATCTCCGTATTTAGTGTCATCATTCTTCTAGCCCATTCATCTTGCTTTGTGGTACATCCCTCAGGCGAAACTTTAATATTACGGATGAAAAACTCCTCATTTGCACAATTAAGGTCATGGTTTATGGATAGTAGGGGATTGTAAGTTATTACAATATGTTTACATGTTATGCGTTTTCAACTTCACTGTACTTCTAGTTTTTCTTTGTGTTTTTTGTTTCAATTCCACAATGAACCAGTGTTGTCTCAGGAATCAACTGTCCCAAGATCAGTGTTGCTGCTGGACTGAAGCAAACGGTAGATTTTTCTGTCTTAAAAGTGAACATTAAAAAAAAAAAAAAAAATGGGTGCAGGAAGGCTGCTCTCAGGGCACCCATCTTTCACTGTGGTTTGTCAAACTGAACTGTTTATATTACTGTTTGGTGGATCAAGAATAAACCTTTGCTACGAAACGCCATTGCACTGCAAAAATTGTTTGAGAGTTGTGCTCACCGCTGAGGTCAGTGGATGATTCATGCTCCAAACGATGTATTCAAGGAGATTTTCTTGGTCTGCAATCTGTTCTTCAATATGTATGATTTCAGCATGAATTTCAGGAGTCACAATTATTACCATTTAGTCTCTGTCCATGTCGGTTAAACAATGCTCTCGATTCAGTTTAATGTACATAAATAGCTCTTTATTTACATTTCAAAAAACCCTCCATTCATACAAAAATAATACTGTACCTCTGTACAAATACATTCCTACGAATGGATGTGAAGTGATTGTACAATGTGTGGAGAGGATACAAGAGTAAGATTTGACAGATAAAAGCCGCTTCACACAAGTCTGATATTTGTTAGCAGAGTAGGAGACCTTTCCCCCAAAGTTTTGATTTCCACAGCAAATATGCATTTTTTATTAATTAATTAGAGTCACTGAATCAAAGTCACCTTATGCTCCATGATACTTGTGAACAGAGTCTTTTTATGCCAGTGATCTCCCTTTTAAATAGGGAGGAAAGTACAAATATTCACTCCAGCTGTGCTGAAGAGTAAGCCGCCTCAGTTAAAGTTGAATTTGAAGTTAAAGGGCCCGGAGCCAAACGGATTGAAACCCTGAAAGCCGTGGAAACCGCCGTGGAAGTGATGATGATGGTGCCCCTGCTGGCTCTCTGGATCCATGGGGTCTTCTCCGTGGTCAAACTTGGTTCTCATCTCTAGGAAAATGTGCAGATTCTTGTCACACACTTGAATTAGAAATCAATGTCTCTTTTTCTAAAACCATTAGTGTTAGGGCTGTAGAGACCAATCTGAAGGCTAATTGTAAATGGTAAACTCTACAGCAACTCTAGAAGTGATTTAGGCTTGCATTAACAACTTTCAACACACACACTTTACCTGGATCAGTGAGAACCTCCTTAGCCTGAGCGATGTCTATGAACTTCTTCTCTGCCTTCTTCTTTTCCTCCGGATCCTGGAAGTTGTCCGGGTGCCACTGTTGTGCCAGTTTCCTGTAGGCTCTGATAATCTCCTTTTTCTGAGCAGTTCTGTGACCACGGGGAGAGCATTATCAGCACATTTGTCAAAGATAAGAACAGCTTTTCTTTCTTCATTTTGACATAAGCCAGACCTAAAAATACTCATCCAAGTGTCAGAGTTAGTTTTCTGGCTCCAGTGTAATACAAATGGCTCCATAGCTGTAAATTTGTATTCCATCTTGGATTATCAGTAGACCTTTAAAACTCAAATATGTTCAAAAAGCATCAATAATGAAATATTCAAGAGCAGTGATGTTTTGGCCCGATAAAAAAGCAACCCGAAAGCAAATCAGCGTTTTGATGCGGTCTTTCATAAGAAAACTACTTTTCAAGATTAAATTCTTCCCCCAACTGATTGGCAATTATGCGTTAAATTTTTTTTTGCTGAAATTGATCTGCTAAAATTCCTAAATCCATTGACCGGTTCCCACCTCTTCACTCCAAGGATCTTATAATAATCCCTCTTCTGAGACTGTTTGAGTAGCCGCTGTGCTCTTTCCAGACCTTCTTTGATGTGACGGTCCCCCTCGCTGTGTTTTGCAGCAGTCTCATAATCTTTAACAGCTGAAGAGGACAAAAAAAGAAGTACAATAATATTAGTGTTGTTTATTCACTGAAAACTAATAATGTGATGTGAACAATACCGTAACTGAAAAACCCACATCTTTGATTTAACCGCTCCAACACCAATCTACAGTGTATCCAGCTTCCTGAGCCTCCCCTGCCCTTATGTACAAGATCATTCATTCAAATATAAGAAACTTTGTGGCTAAATATGGATTAATATGCAGATGATTGCATTGTGCTGTTCAGTTTTGACTTAACTCTTAATCTGTTCAACCATATCCCCATTTTCTGCTTTGTCTTAGGTAATCCTGCTTCAGGGCATCAACTGCTGTGTGAAAGACTTAGTTTAGACTAATAAGCCAAGGCTGCTGGGGGCTTCCCATGATGCAGCGAGTATTTCTTCTTCACTCACTATATGGTGTTTATACACCACTCTCCATTTAATCATCAGTGTGTCTTTTATTCCGTCTTCCTCTCATCACCCCCAGCCAGTCGTGGCAGATGGCGGTCCCTCCCCAAGCCTGATTTTGGGGGTTTCTTAATGTTAAAAACTCGAGTTTTTTCTTCCCGCTGTCGCCAAATGGTTGCTCATGGGGTGTCGCTTGATTCCTTGGGTTTTCTCTTTATTATTGTCGGGTCTTTACCTTACAATATAAAAAGTGCATTGAGGCGACTGTTGTTGTAATTTACCACTATATAGCCAAAACTGAAACAGCTTTGAATCTATGATGTCTCCTGCGCAGGTTCTCAATGCTGTATGGTCACAAATTTCTGTAAAAGCAGAGCCAATCCCAGCGACGCACGACGAAGAGCTCTACAAATGAGGAGAGGCTTCTCTGGGAACGCATTACTGTCTGAACGGTGAAGAGCGGCATCACCTGCACCAATTTAAACACACCTTACTTGCTGGAGAATTGATTCCTGTAGTACAGATGTTTTTAAATAAATAAAAATACCTACACAAGCTATGGCAATTAAAATTTCAGAAATTATCCAGCTGTCAGAGCAATGGTTGCCTTGTACCTGAAACCAAAGAACCATGGTAGTGGCAATTAAATTAAAATAGCTGAAATCCACAGCAGACGCTTAAAGAAACTTAACAAATGATTGTTATCAGTAGTGAAGCACGGGATCCACAAAAATCCACTTTGTGATATTACGTCAGAAAGCCCCATCCCCTTCAGACAGTGTTACAGCTTCAGGCTGTTTGTGTGTACACGTTTGGCTGCTTTGAGGCTTGTTTACCCTCTGTGGTGAATTAACACCCGTGTTATCTAACAGGTAAAAAAAAAATCCCACATGAGGTCTGGCTTCACTACCTGCTGATGTGTTTATGCTATGGTGATTACAACACACGCAGACTTAGCCCAGCCAGCATCACCCGCAGCTGCTGAGCTGATGGGATCTTTGAGAAGAATATTATTACTGTCGGGCTGACCTGCCTGGACTGATGGCAGCAGTTACTGTGGGTTTAATTGGTTGGATACATGGGTGTGTTTTATTGTATGAGTTTGAAATAAAGGCTTAGCAGATGCGAGCCTTCAATAATGATATGGATGTTGCCAGTTATACAGTCTAATTAAGCACAGAGGTTTAATTTATCTTTTTTTTTTTAGTAGCTACCATTTTCTTTATGCATACGTTGACCTTTATTTCTAACATCTGAGTTTATAGCTGAGACACAACTAATATTTAACACTGCAGAGCAAAAATACAATTTAACCAGCGATTTTGCAAATTCATCGTTCTCCCTCCATCACTCAAAATCTACTAAAGCGAGAGTTGCAACATTTTGCTCTGCGACAGCGAAGTGCTCCTGATGTTTCTTCAATTGTCTGTGCCAATTTGGTATTTTTATCACTTGCCACAATGAACACAGAAGCACACAGGAGCTCAGACACAGGCCTCTAGCTGTGAGCAGCTTCACCCACCTGCCGTTCAAACCTTCTGTTTGTAAAGGTAAGCCAATCAGATTTAGAAAAAAAGAAGAAAGAAATACCTTAAAGGGAGAGGAGCTAAAATAGCTTATTTCATAGAATTTAAACAGAAGGGCTGCACCACAGCTCAGCACATGAATCATTTGATCTTCAAATGCTGCAGACACCAAGAATTTAAAAAATGAAGAGCCATAAATGAGCATCATAGGTCAACTTTAATTTGCATCGTCTCAACTAATCGTGTACTCTTAAAGCCGATATGTTTCAAATTTATATCGTCTGCTTCTGCATAATGCTTCAAGTATTGCTTTAAGTTCTCACACTGTAACGATTGTCCACTCATTCAAAATGTGTCTGTACATATGAGCTGCTGAATCTAGTCCCTGGTTACACTGTTTGTTATTATTTAATATACAGTACCTTCAAGCTAACACTAACCAGCAAGAGTGCTACAGCACCAAAGGTTTGGCTATTACAATATCAGTCTGTATACAAACATGTTGAGATGGGTGTGATGGTTTTCATTACATTTGAAATTTAATTGACAGATACACAAAGTGTAGGCAGGGATTTTTGATAAAAATATGCACTGGTCGGTTGCACAGCGGTAGCTGAACATCAGGTGACAGGTAAAATGATTAGTGGGAGACTATTCCTGCAGATTTCACCATCTGCCATCATTTCTGCAATTTGACAAGAGATGGGGAGACCATTGTTTCAGCCTAATCCCACCTCCTTCTGTCAGTAAAGCTTTAAGGATAGTAAGAGCTGAGGCTGTGTGTGTGTGTGTGTATACTTTCTGCCACTGCCATTGAAGCTTCATGTTTGAAAAACAAGTAATTTTGCACACTTGCTCTGCCAGCAGTGCTGGGCAGGTCTACATCTCGCAGGTTATATTTACCTCCAACACTCTGCTCCACATTTAATTCTAATTATGCCGTATGTAATAAGGTGCTCTCAGGGTTGGTGACGTTCGTCTTTTTTCTGGCTTGAGATCTGTTAGCTGTATGCTTCAACCAAATTCGATATGAAGATTCTCATATTTGGCCACACATTTAACCTGCACTGTGCTTATCTAAATTCAGAAATAGAAGGCATTTGGTAATTAATAGAACGATTGTATAGAGTGAGGCAGAAGGTAATTAGATGTTTGAATCTCTCTCGCTCTCTCTTCTGCCTGAAAAATGTTTTGGTTTACATGCAAAAATTAATTTGCAGGATGTACTCGACATAAGTTTCTATGTACAGTTATGAGATTTGAAGGAAGCTGCTTAAATGAGGTTTCAGTGACGCCTAACTTTGTTTCACTGTGCATATTGTGTTGTGTTACAAGGACCCCTTGTGTTAGGCTCCTAGCATGACACCAGTTACAGGTAGTGGACAAGAGTTTGGGTAATTACAGTCAAGTGCAAAAAGCACACCTGTACCGCTTTCAGACAAACTCACAGGTTAAACAGCAGTCAGGCGCTGATAATCAAATGCACTCGATTAACTGATCCGCAACAAATGTGAACGCCTTCATAAAAGAAGGAGTGTTGGCAGTCTTCTGGTCTGGAGCATTCTTGTGTGTGTGCCAACACAATGCCAAGGAGGGAAGACATCATCAGTGATCTTAGACAAGCAACCGTTGTTGCCCATCAATCTGAGTAGGGTAATGGTAAGTGCACCATTCTACAGTGAGAAAGATTATTCACAAGTGGAAAACATTCAAGACAGCTGCCAATCTTCCTACGAGTGAACATCCCAGCCAATTCACCCCAAGGTCAGACTGTGCAATGCTCAAAAATACTGCAAAACCCCCCCAGAGCTCCATCTCAGACTACACAGGCCTCAGTTAGCATGTTAAAGATCACAACTAGAAAAGGACCGAGCAAGTATAGAAATATGGGTCAAAGAAAAGTGTTGCAGTGGCCCATTCAAAGTCCAGACCTCACACACTTTGCAGTCATAAACAACAGTTTTAGAGGCGTTAATTGAACTTAACACTTATTGAGGTTGTAGTTTGCATAAGTTCATCTGAAATACATTATAGTGCGTTTCAAACATTTTTCCTGCTCCGTTCATAAATTTAAAGTGAGAAAAAAAAAAATCTAAAGTATTAAACAAATGACTTCTGATTCTCGGGCTCCAAGATTGGAAGTGTAACAGCTTTTGTGAAACTGATCTGTAATTACCACTTTGCAGATGTGCGCCAGTAAAGTTGCTGTTTGCACGCATGCCTGTCAAGACTCAGTGAAGGTGACTTTTGATCCATTTACAGTTCACCATTTTATCCTTGGATGGAATTTCTTTACATTTGGCAAAAACAAACATTCCCGAGTGTGCTCAAAAGCAGGACAGACAAAACAAACACCCAAACCGAACTGAAAATGAACAGGCTATCTGTACACGAGCTTCAAAATAATGCCGCGCTCCATTTCGAGTGGGAAACTTTTAGCTGGAATGCCCCCTCAAGTTGGATTTCCCCAATAGGAAAATTGGATCAGCAACACAGACTCTGACTTTGCAATGCAAGACTGTGACGGTCGGGTTTGTTTTGCTGGATCAGCTGTAGGAAGGAGAAGTGTTTAGGGAGCGGTGCCAGCTGGGAGAGAGTGCTACACCTGCATGCATCTGCTAATTAACCTCTCTCCCTATATAGGAGGAGTGGGGTCAGAGGAGAGTGTGCGCCGTGGAGCACAGCGAGCGGCTGCACAGTGGCCGCGAGTACAGGAGGCAGTCGGCGCTCTGAAGTAGGGCAACTCAGCTAAGCAAGCATTTTTCCCCCTGTACCAATTACATTAACGAACTGTGTGTATGTGAGCAATTCAAGTTTCCCCTCACTCTGCTTACTGAGAACCCACAAGGCAACTAGTGCTGCAAAGACATCAGCAGCACTAAAAGGCTACTAAAACTGTATAACTTGTAATCTACACTGCTGCTGTTGTGTATTTGTGACTCTCTAAACAAGCCGTACAGAGAGCTGATTGCACTGCAGCGTTTTTAAGCACCAATAAACATTGTGTTCAACAAAAGGTATCCAACAAAATGCCACTTCTTTTTCCGATGACCTCCGATTTCCGAGATAAAGAGAATGTGGCTCAACTGTGCGAGTAACTCTACACAAGCATTACCAAGGTGCTTGCAGAGTGGTGAGACTTGCTTCTGCTACCTGGTTAGCAGGAACTGACCTTTCAAAATAAGAGCAAGGGAACTGGCCACTAATAAACCAATTTCTCTCTGTATCAGGAAAATAAAAGTCTAAAACTATAGCTAACTATTGTGAAGTCAATGTGTGGGAAACATTACATATGAATGTGTTCATAAACAGTAAATATTAATCTAGAATGTCTTCATTTGGTGAAGTGCAGAGATATGAAAAAACAAGTGAGTGACAATTATAATCTATGAAATTATAAAAGTGCATATATATTTGTATTATTATGTTTTTATTCACTGATACAAGGATGCCATTTCTATTCAGCGGATGTGTTCCCCTTTGCTTATTGTGCCTAAGTCAGTCCAGCCAGCTGAGAAAAATGTTGCCCACCCTCGATCTTGAAGGACTTTGATGCAGCTACATCTGTCGGGCTTACCTTCCTCATACTGTTCATCTTGGAGATAGGCCTCGGCTCTGTCCTTCAGCACGTTAACATTAGCAGGATTGGACTTTAGGACTTCGCTACACACTGAGATTGCTCTGCTAGCCTGCTGGGCCTAGTCATAACAAAGAAAAAACGATGCTTTAATAAAAGCACAGCGGGCTAACACATCCTTTAGCAGCAGTAAAGGGGCTTACCTGTGTTAGCGCATGGCAGATTCGCTCCTTGGCAAGAAGCAAGAAATACTGCACATTGGGCTCGGTCGTCATCACCGCCTCGTACTTGCTCACCGCGTCTTCATACCTAAAGGAAGCAGGAGGCGATTATGTGACGCTGGCAAAACAGCGGATTGCAACATGGATCACTGCACCCACAAACACCACACCATCCGTAATTTCTCTTTTAAGTCTTGTAAATATGAAACCTTATATATGTCAAACATGATGTGACATCCATTCACGTTAAGATGGGATTTGCACGCCTCTTTGTAAAACCAGAAAGTGGGGGAGCCTGAGGATAAGAGAGCCGTCATTGTACAGCTGATGCAATCCCTGGTATTCAGATGGGATATTATTTTATATTTACAGAGATGAAGACTGACACATTTCTTTGTGAGGACACTCACTGATATGCTGTTAACCACACCACTTTACTTTTACCACTTAAACCAGCACTCTAAAGGTGGACTGAAATGACATTATTTCTGAGGATTCAATTTAAACTCGTGCTCATAAAAATGTTTTCATGAACATACAAACACACCTTTGTTCTTGGATGAATTCCTCAGCAGCTTGGATCTGTTTGTTGAGCTTCTTCACTTGCTTGTAATGGCTGTAACACTGCTTGTGATCAGGATCCAACTTCAAGCACTCACGCACCTCACTGGAGATCACAGGACAGAGGGAAGGTGAGGCTGAAAAGGCCAACTTTCAATGGTGAAACGCATGATCATTAGTAACTTACTTATGTCATCTATGGCTACAGTCTTTCTAATTCTAATAATAATAAAAATGATAAACTTGACAGAGACACCAATGAGAAGGCCAGTCACTGAAACAGCAGTCCACATCACCAGCATACACAAAACATTTGTAATGTTGAGAGTGGAAATGCATTCGTCATGATAGATATTTTTATATTTTATAAAATAGCATCTACATAAAAATTCTCAAGATTGTTGTTTGTTGCATTTGTTTTCTTAAATCCGTCAAGGCTTAGCCTTTGTGAAGCCATACGCTGCTCTCTGTACTCTGTTCGGTTCACTTCTTGTTTTTGCAATTTTACCACTGAATGCAAACTTCTGCAGACAGCCGACTTCAACATTAGAGCCTTCACTGTGCGCCCACTCACAGCACCTTAAATAAGCACAAG